>JASCZW010003809.1:0-28787 GCA_034211315.2 Aedes japonicus
CGTCACATCACGATGTCCACCACGGTACGGCTCCCAGGTGACGATGATGGAACAGAGGGAGCGGATCGCTTTCAGCGCGTTGAGTGTCACCGTTCCCTTTTGGAAATGCACCAGGTACAGGCAATCCGGGTGATGCCTCACGTTTTCATTCCGCCGATTCATCCGATAGACGGCGATTGGGGCCAGTTTGTGTCGGTTCTTGATTTCCGATAAGATTTGTACCGGATAGAGGTTTGGCAGGCCTCTGATGACGGCCTTGAAAGGCTTCTCCCCGGGGATGTCATGCGTGAAAAATTCCGAACTGGAATCCTTCAGAAGCTTCACCACCTGGTCGTAGTCCTTTCTCGACCGAAGCATCTCGGCTGCAATGTTGGTCGCTTGAAAATGGGCCATCAGGTCGCCGAGAGCGATTTTTTTCACCACCACCGGTGGTAGCTTCACTGTTGCTGTAGGAACAGCAGCATTTAAATTTTCGACGGAGCCGCCAAAATCACCGATGTCGCTGATGTTCATAGCTGTGCCGCCACCGCGGGGGCACACGCTTCGAGGGGTACAGCCACTGGAACTATCGAATTGGTTCAGATTCTTCTTCTTTTTAATCTTGGACCAAGACAACGGTATCGGTCCTGCCTTCGAGTAGCGAAAAAAAGTTGCTGTTGTCAGCCGGCCGCTTGTCGCTGGGGTTCGGTCCACCACCACTTGGGCCAGGTTGACCCATACCAACACGCGAAAACGCGAAAAATCGCGAAATTAATGAAACACTGGCAAACTGAAAACCGAGAGCGACAAAACACGTCCGAACTTGTCGCTTTGAACGATACTGAAAATCTAACCAATTTTGTTCGCCCTTAGTGTTGATAGTATAGCCAAGAAAGAAGGGATTCACGAAAATGCCGAACGAAGCAAATTTAATAATAGGGGACGGGCCACAATTGAAAAATCAGACATCGGCAACAAAGCAAAGTTATTATGAAGAAGAAGATGAAATTTGCTACCCGTTTTCTACGACCGTGTTAGGGAAACCCAATTTTTCAACCTGCTGATGTGCAAATTTCTATGGCAGCAAAAGTAGGTAATTTCGAATCGAAAAATTGAACTACTTCTACTTATGGAACTTCTATCATATTTCAATGAGAAATATTGGTGAGTTTTTCTGTTCAAATAGAGTATACATGAAGTCATTCTGTTTAGTCGAACGAGAGATATTAGCGTTCATAAACCTTTCACTTTTGCTTAAACCCCTCATTTTTTAAAATTTTGGAATGTCCTACGTTAAAAATGTAAAAAACCTTCCTATCTTTTGAAATACATAGCGTTGGTTAGGTGGGCTAAAACTTCCAATGATGCATAAATGCGGAGCTGAAAATGTCATATAAAATATCTTATAAAAGTTAGTGAAGGTTTGTTGACATATGAAATAAAAATAAAAATAACAATTCTATTTGTAATAACATGTCTGCTGATTGTGGTTCTGCTGCAATTGTAGACGAACTTCCGTATCCTGCAGAGTGCGGTTTGCTGAATTTGCCGCACCCACAGATAGCCTGCCACACCAAGTACTTCTTGGCAAATTTATCGACCTTCTTCTGCTGGAACTTGCGGAACTTCTCGGCTCGCCACTGGGTCCTCTGGGTATCCTGGAATGATTTTAGCACACGGGACACGGTCGAATTGTCGATTCCCAACTGTTTCGCCATCCACTTGTGGGACTGGCCAGGATTTTCCACGACCGCGCCCATATTTTTGGTCTAAGCAAGGCATCTTGCTAACCACTTGACCAATTGTGATGAACTTTTGCCCATGCAAACTTTACGCTTTAAAATTTCATCAATTTCCACTTATGCATTTAAAAGTTACACACAAAAGAATGTGTTGCATTTTTTTCGAGGACAATCTTATTCTTTATCCAATTCTTTTGTTGCTTTTCATCGACAGATAAGCTCATTGCAACTACAATTTGCAATTTTTCTAATGATTCATAGTTAAGGTCTGTATCCGCAATAATCCGGACACCTCAAAACAAGAATAAAACATAAATTTCCATCGTAGTTGTTTATTTCAGATTCATGGGATGTGTTTCAACAATTCGTGAAGACAAAACATAGTTATTCGGTATTTGCATAAAATTTTCGAACTTTGCGCTTAACTCCGTCCATTAGGGTTTGTACAGACTCTTCAGAAATCATAGAAGCCGTATTTGTCCAAATTTGCGGGAAGTGTTTGATGTCTTTAATTCCTTGCTTCTTTCCAGAAAGCTTCCGCCTCATCAGAGCCCAATATCTCTCGATTGGTCGTAGCTCTGGGCAATTTGGCGGGTTTGGGGGTTTTGGTACAATGTTCACTTGATTTTCTTGGTACAACTCTATCACAGTTTTAGCAAAGTGGCATGATGCCAAATCGGGCCAGAACAAAGGTTTTTCTTTGTGACTTTTGATGAAGGGTAGCAATCGTTTCTGAAGATACTCTTTTGGATAGATCTCCTTGTTGATTGTGCCTGCAGTGACGAAAGATTTACTCTTTTTGCCATACGTGCAAATTGCTTGCCACACAAGGTATTTTTTTGGGAAACTTCGATGCCTTATTCGTTCTGAAATGCTCAGCTGTAGCATTTCTGGCCATAGCAGAATAAAAAGCCAGCCCTGGAAGCTGCTTGAAATACTCCTGAACATAAGTTTCATCGTCCATAACAACGTATGAAAACTTCGTCAAACTTTCGTTTGTCGTTGCAATTTGGAACTAATTTTACTTTATAAGACTTAGTCCTAAACGTTGTTTTGATTTTTGAACAAAACCAGGTGACATCCCTATTTTACGAGCCAGATAATGATTTGTGTTTTTCGTAAATATCCTTTTCACCTTTCGGTCCATGACAGGATCAGCGCATCCAATGTTTTTGTCACTTCTCGGTTTCCTCTCCACCGTCAAACGTTCCGAAAATGATTTGAGCACATCGTGAACAGTGGATTTAGGCAAATTCAATGTTTTTGCAAGATCCCGTATTGACAAGTCAAGATTTGCCGTAAGCCCGTACAAAATTCGCTCGTGAACTTGTTTTTCTTTCGTCGCCATCTTGAATACTTAACATGGAATGTAAACATCAATCATAGTCTTTTTCATCAGACTCTCAGCTATACCACAGTGAAATTTTTCATTCCTACGTGCAATATTTCAAAAGTTGCAATGATTTGAAGGTGTCCGGATTAATGTGGATACAGACCTTACAATAGTATTTGTACCGAATTGGCTTGGTCACTGTTGAAATTCGCATTTGCTTCGATACACTGGTAGTAGTATTAGAATGTTCCCACAATTAGTAGCTGTACCATCGATCATAGTTGATGAAAAGGTGAGGATATGTATGAAAACCTGCTCTTGACGAACTTCTCCCTGTATTCGAACATAGGGTAAGTGTGTCGTTGTTGGGCTCTTGTGATTTTCTTAAAAGCCCTAATGGAGAATGTTTTTAGTGCTACTCTAGAACGTTTTATTCCTTTTATAAGCCGAAGGAAAACCAACACAATAGCATAATCAACTCATTCACCCTACCACCGAAACCACCGGTGATAAATTCCGAACCTGAGAGCATGACGATTCGCTTTCTGACCAATGAAAACCATCACAAGTATGGACATTTTGAAGTGACTAATACCCCATCGGATCGGTGGACGTGAGCTCTGTAATCGCGCTTCAACCGACCTGCAATCCTCACATGCCAAACCCCGGAGAACCGATCTCCGACGAACACCAAGGCGAGTTGATATGTAAACAATTGCTGCCGACCAACGACGACGAAGGCGGCAGCGGCGGCGGCGGAAGCATTAACCTTTTATCCTACGGTGAAGGGTAGAAAAGTCTTTTGCTCGAGAAACGGATGACACATTCTGCCTACCAACATCGAAACGATTTGTAGTAAACACCAACGATGATAGCCGGGGGGAGTGGGGGGTGAGTTTGTTGGATGAAAATGAGAAATGTCTTGGATTAATCTAAATAGGCTTTGGCTGTAGCTGTGGAATCTCAATTTAGTCGGTTCTTCACCACCCACGGCGATTTTCCGATCAGCTCGTGTGCTATATTTTGATCTTGGATTGCACTCAGACCAAAAATTCACCTGTAGAATCACGATAAAAAAAAAAGAATCAAAGCAGAAGGAAGCAACGCACATCGTAACTTTCGTCTAAATGGAAATGGGTTTCACTTTTCCTTGATCTGCCATGGAAAAAGATTTCGCACTTCCATCATTCTAATTTTAGAAAGCGCAGGTAAATTGTACGTCCACGAGTTAGTCGGTGGGATCTATTTTCGTAGCGATGGAGTGATGTAATCGCTCTGTTTGCTTTATACTTTTTGCGAACAGGATTAATAGTTTAATGGAAATGTCTATCTTTCAGCGAAGTCGTATTTTCCTCACACTGACTCATCGCTTGGTAGCAGCGCACAGCAAGCCATGAAGCCATGGAATAGGTTTTCCAACGGCCTGCTCTTTTTTTTTCCTCGTGAGAACATATAAGAAACGCATAATTTATGGAATGCACCGGGCTTAACATTTTAAGTCACGGCTACGGTGAGGAGTTTTGGAATGCAAAATTTCGTTTGCCAAGTAGTGCGAGGTAGCCGAAAAATAGCAAATGTTCGGTGCAACGCACACCGCCTTTCGTTGGTCAGCCATGCTCACCTTTTGACTGCAGCCACTCGTGCTCCCAGACGGATCATATTCAGCCTTCGGGGCAGCGTTGTCAGCTTTTTGGTATTTTGTAAGCGGAAAAAGTTACTTGTTCTGATTTCGCGAGGTAATTACAGAAGATTGTTTGCTTGAAAGGCTGAACAATTTTGCCGAGCAACAAGGTATGAAAATCTGCGTTTGTGGCATCGCTGCTTCGGGGCCGCTTTGAAAGTGCGGCAACTGGCTAAAAATAAAGCGAAATTCACCGGTGCACACGGGAACGAGAAGAATTTTTCCACCACTCGCTCGGTGGAAAGGTGTTTCGACTAGCGCAGATGATGATGAGTTGGGAAGATGTTTTCTTTGGTTGTTTTGAGGAATGCGAGACATAAACAGTTTTGCAGGAAATTTACAGTTTGAATAACATGGGCTAAGTGTTATTCACTTTGTATTATTGAATGCATTGGAAAACAGTACTTACAGATAAGATAAGCTAACTTTTGAGAGGATTTGTAATTGAAAATTAGACACTGAACTTGAAAAACCGGAACCTTTCCGGAAATTGATCGGCCACTGCAATCCACCATGTTTGTTTTATAACATTCGAAGTTTAGTTTATTGAATATTTTACTGGGAATTGGGATCCAACCATCCTTCAATCTGACGATTATTATCGTTTATATTGGAGTTCCCTTCTAACTCACGGAAGGTGTGATTTGAAGCGCTGAGATAGACATATATGGGCTAGTGGGGGATTGGGATTGGGCACGTGACTAAGGCGATGAAATCGAGGAAGTAGATGAATTCGTGTATCTGAGCGCATTGGTGACTCGTCGACAACGACACCAGCAGAGAAATACAAAGTCGCATTACGGCTGGCAATCGTGCCAACTTTGGACTCCGAAGGACATTAAGATCAAACAAAGTTCGCCAAACTACAAAGTTGACAATCTACAAGGCCTTAATTAGACCGGTAGTTCTCTACGGCCACAAAACATGAACACAGCTAGTAGAGTAGAGTTCTTTGATCGGAGGGTGCTACGTACGATCTACGGTACTTATCTCTAAAATCGGTCGACTACGATGGGCTGAGCATGTCGTAAGAATGTCAGATGACAGCCTTGTTAAAATGGTTCTCGAAAAAGAGGCGCGCAATGAGCAAGGTGGATCGATCAAGTAGAAGGCGACCTGAGGACTATCCTCAAACAGCGAGGCCGGGGAGGCACAGCCATAAACCGAGTACAATGGAGACAACTTCTGTGTACAGCAGAGGCCACACCCGCCTTAACTGATTGGTAAGGTAAGTATTTACATTTGTTAACAAATACCTCTCACGCCAATTTCTCGGAAAGATCATCTTATAGAAGTCTGATTAGAAAGAACTCAGTGACCATGAGCACGCTTTGCATATGGGCATGTCCGGTTCAACGTACAGAACGGGAGAAAAATTGAATATCGGGTGGGGCTTACTCCGACTGCCAAGTGAAATAATATACTTGTATTAGTTCATCATTTTTTTTAATATTGCCATGGGACTGATGTGCGGTCCACGACAGGAAGGAGGTTTACCCTGCTGTCGCCTAGAATACCGATTTTCATCATATTAATAGATGGATCAAAACATGCTCCAGTGACTTTCGCCAAATTTGAGATAACAATGCTATTCACTATCAATAATTATCTATTTACATAATAGGTGATAACACGATGGACTATTTTATAAAAATGTTAAAACAACATCAAGTTTGTCTCATCATGCTAAATAATCGCACGTCAATCCCATCCTGAAATTTAATCGTCCAGAAGCCAAGGCATATTTTGAATTTCAGCGAATCCCAGGTAACTTTAGCGAATTCCAGAGAACTTCAGTGAAGTCTCGAGAACTTAAATAAACTTAAATAAAGAGCTGAGAAATTCCCAACGGTTTCAGGTAACACTTTGGAATTTCAGAAATTTCCCTGAAACTTCAGATAACTCTAGAAATTCAGAGAAGTTGTTCCAAGACCTTCATTGGAGTTTCCGAAACTTCAGAGAAGTTTCCAGAACTTCAGAAAAGTTCCAAGAACTTCAGGAGTTCCAGAACTTCAGAAAAGTTCCGAGAACTTCAGAGAAGTTGCGAAAACTTCAAAGAAGTTGCGAGAACTTCAGAAGTTGCGAGAACTTCAGAGAAGTTGCGAGAACTTAACCAACGTTCCGAGAATTCAGAAAGTTTCGAAAGCTTCCGCTAACATCAGAGAAGTTTTCGATACTTTGCAGAAGATCTCGAAATTTTAGGAAAGTGCCCGAAACTTCAGAAAAATTCATGGAATTTCAGAGTTGTTAACGGAGAAAAGCTTACGAAACTTTAGACAAGTTTACGGATCTTCAGAAAAATCGTCGGAACTTCAGAGACCTCCTTCTGTAAAACTCATAGAAAGCCTGAAAAGTGACGAGAATTACATGCAAGTTCCAATATTTTTAAGTGAAGTTCTACGGACATCAGGGATATCCGTTGAATTTCAATGAAGTTAAAAGAACTTCAATAAAGATCAGAGAACTTCAGAAAAGTCCCGCAATTTTTAGTAAACTTCAGTGAATTCCAGAAAACTTCAGTTAAGTCTCGATAACTTTAGTAAAGTTCTAAAGCTTCAAGGGAGTTCCAAGTATTTCAGATACCTTTCTATAATTTCGGAGAGCTCCTTAAAACTTCAGATAACTCTCTAGAAATCCAGAGAAATTCTGACAAAGGAGTTCACGAATGTTGCGTGTGCAACAAGGAAACGCCTTTTTCAAAATTTCAATCCGTTTATTTTCACGAACTGCGATTTTAACTTTTCTGTAAGAGGTTTAAATTAGGTATGATATTACCGTTAAAACCTTATTCTCGTGTATTTACGTTTGTGCGTTTCCTAGACGTTTGAACAGAGTTAATTGACAGTTCGATATAACGATAAGTAGTAAGGTTCTAGTTTAAGAACAGTGTTACAAAGTTAATTTACTTGTGTATGTATTGAAATAGTAGTTAAATTTGAGTTCCTATCCACAAAACCGATCTCAATCACTGACTAACCTAAAACACGTACTTTTCGTTATTTTTAAATTCTATTTTAAGATAAATTTTCGTATTTTGAAGAAGTACGATTAGGTTTAGCACTAATGTAATTACTATAATTTAGACACTAATAACTCGTAAGTGCTAGTAATGCAGGAAAATTTAACTTTTAAGCTAGTTAATTATAAATTTAACGCAAATTTGCACGACAAACTGTTGACTTTCTCTATCATTTGCCGATTGCGACAATGGCGGATTAAGTGACAGATCTGCATCCGTCGACAACCAGCTTCACTTTGGAGTTCATGATGACGGCGAAGCGCTGCGATATCAATGATATAGATGAGTAGGACCAACCCAATTCCGTTTGCACCTACGCCCAATACAGCTGGCTTGGTCGCAGGTCTTTCGTAAAGTCCTGCTGCTGTCTGGACAACCGCCGATCGAACTTGTCCATCTACGAAGGTCTTCACCTCTAGGCCAGTAGTTCTTCGGCAAATTTGGGTCAACTATCACGAAGAATTCTCCTACCACGATTGGCCTTACTGGATAGAGCCACTGGGTTCGACGGGTGATCGTGGGAAGATACCCACCACTTCCAGTAGTGCTTAGCCAGGGCCTGCAATGCCTGTAAGGTGCGCTGCAATACTAGTGGGCATTCGTTGTGCGGAACTAGTGGTTTCGATCCATCCGACGAACCCAGTAGAAAGTGGTTTGGCGTAGGCACTGGTGATGAACAATCATCCATGGGTACATAGGTTAACGGTCGGCTGTTTCCGAAGTTCTCTCCCTCAATCAGGTAACTTCTTAACACCTCTTCTGTTAGTATTCGATGTGGTTTAACCAGGATATTCGCAGGTTGGATGAGTCGCTCTCAACATCCACCCATATGAGGCGATGCAGGAGGGTTGAAGTGCCATGACGACTTTGACGTGGTAAATTCTGCCATTAGTTTGTCGTTGTTCAACGCCGTTGCTGCCTCTTTCAATTCTTTATCCGTACCAACGAAATTCGTCCCACGATCGCTGAAGATTTCCACCGGAATCCCTCGTCGAGCAGAACAGCTACGCAGGGCCAGAATACATGAGCTTGTATACAGCGAAGCGTCCAACTCGGTGTGTATCGCCCGGGTGTTAAGACATGTTACGATGACACCCCAGTGCTTCTCATAACGATGACCAACGACAACCAAGAACGGACCAAAGAAGTCAACGCCTACGTGAGAGAATGGACGCACAAAAGCTGCTAACTTTGATTTCGGTAAAAGAGCCATGGCCGGTGGAACAGGAACGGCACATTTTAATTTTATAGACTTCTCGGCGAATTCGATCGTAAACAGAGTGAACTCGTGGGATGTGGAATAGTTGCCGAACTTCGTTCACACAGGTCTCGTGGCATTGATGATGATAGCGTATGTGAACATTGCGCACGACAAGTGAGGTGACTGGATGGTCTCGTGGGAGCACGACAGGATACCTGCTATTCTCGTCAAGGAAGTTGCATTCGCCCAACCGACTGTGAATTCGGATGACACCCCGCTCGTCGACAAACGGACTGATCTTGAACAAGCTATTCTTCTTATGGAAACGGTTGCCTGCTGTAAGGACCGCCACTTCGGCTGCATGTACATCTTCTTGTGCTCGCCTGATCTGAAGTACGTCCGCCTCGAGAAGTTGTCCGACGATTGGTCGTTGACCACCCTTCTTTAGCCGGATGTTGTCCAGGAATGGTTGTACGAAGGCCGTTGCACGTCGCAGGCGGTACCACGAAGCGAGTTTTGAGGAAGCAGGATGATATGCAGTCTCCCTTCTGAATTATGAAGTACGCTCGATTGACTTGGATGGAATGACCCGCTGTAATACTCCTAGCCAGACGCGTACCAATGACTGCCACCTGCATCTCCAGTCGAGGGATGGAGACGAACTTGAGAGGTGCCACTCAAGTCTTGATTCCGATGAGCGCACAATGGACGCGTCCGTTATGCTCAAAGCGAAAATATGAAACTACAGCATACCCAAGCTCTCTAGCACCGACGAATGTATGAAGCTCGATATGTGCTTCGTCGATGCTCGTCTCAATCCGGTAATAGCAACGGGGAATTTTCACTGACTCGAGTTCCGGGAAGATGCGCAGCCATGTACGCCATTTAAAAGGTCGCCATAAGCATATCTCGTTTGGTTGAGTATTAGGCTCCGTTGAGAAGATCCCTGTTGCGGTCAGTGCAGAGCTTATTCCGAAATACATCCGTCGTAGTGCTCCAGCGCATTCCGAAGACCTGTTCCATGGGCAGAAGCGCATTTCAATTGCTGTTGAACGTATCGGACGTCGTTTGCCACTTTGATAGCTTCCTCCTCCGTATCCACGCTTGCCTTCATATCGTCGACGTAGTGTCTATGGTGGATAGCATCGACAGCTGCGGGATACTCGCTGACTATCTCTATCTTCTGGGTTCATCCGCATTTGATGAAACATTTCCGCTACGTCACCTCCAAGACCTATTAATCGCTCCCGAAATTTATACAACATCGTTCATCTAATCCGGGCCCTTCATCAGCACGGAATTCAAGGAGACACCTCCGATAGAAGCAGCCGCATCGAAGACAATCCGAACTTTGCTTGGTTTGTTGGGATTGAACATGGGGAAAATAGGCAGGTACCATGGTCGATCTCCAGTTTTTCGGCTTTTTAGGGCGTGAGCTTGCGGATGTAACCTTTTCGATCGTAGCCCGCCATCCTTGCCCGTACAGTCTGAGATAGTTCAGGCTCGCTCTACATCCTCTTTGTCAGACATCGGTGACGTCTTAACGCCATGGATCGGTTGTTGGGCGTACGTCGTACGTTATCATATTTTCAGAGCAGACGCACTTTGTATCGTCCTTCTCGAAGGATAGTAGTTTCCTACAATTTCGCCAACGCTCGTTCGCCATCCTTGGAAATAAGCTGGTTCTGTGGGGCGCCGATCCCTAAGCTATCGAGCGCGAAGTATTTGACGGTCTCGTGCAAGAGCTCATACGATTCGTAGGAGTGAAAGCAAATATGGTAGTTGTACGGAGTGACGATCGACGCCAGACCATCTTCGGACGAACACGATCCATAGATTGTCCATCCGAGTTCATTTGGTTTCCCTTCGCGGTTCTCCAAGGCATGTACCACTCGGATATATTTCATTCCGATCAATAGCTTAGGATGTTGCTGTAGGGTTCAATCGGCAGCCCATCGACATGAAAATATTTCTGGGAAAGCTTGCGGATGGACAGAGATTGCGACGGACGCTTCATTTCCTTGACTGTGTAGACTTCTGCCAAGCGGTTTAAAGACTTCTATCATACGTCCCGGAAATGTTGAGTGAGACACGCATATCATCGTCATCATATCGACAAGTATCTGCCGCCCAGCGAAGACACAGTGGGTGTTTTTCGCCTTGCAAAAATCCACAAAGGTTCGTCGTATTCTCATAAGTGGCAAAAAACAGTGGCCACTCTTCCGGTTCACCGCTGAATATTGGTAACGTCTTGGCGACTGCGCGACGTGCGGCGATTTGGCTTCTATTTAGCAGTGCCATCCCCCCATGGCAGAAGGAATGTCGTGAGAGTCGTACAGGTAGTATACTTGAGCAGTATGACACGGAAGACCAATATAAGAGGCATACGCGGAAGCGTTTGGACGCTGATATTAATTCGACTGGGAAAAAGACGGCATATGTGGATGCTGATCGGTTCCAGAATGAGCAAACGTCCAAGCATTTGGTCGTGGATTGGCTCGAGGTGGATCAATGGCCGAAAAATTAGGGAGATTGTTGACTAAATGTAGAATTTCAACGGGAACGTGCAGTAGTTGTTCTCTCAGACGCAGAATAAACATTGGCTGGTTATGACTTTGGTACATAGTAGGCGGAGCAAACGGTGGAGTATTGCGGCCATGACGCTTCCTTGGAGACGAATGGATTGCAGGAGGGTCACATACGTCGTTTCATACTGGGTCACTTTTGTTACCGTTGTCTTGATCCACAGGATCGGGATTCCCGGTTGGCTTGAACTGAAGCTGGAACCTACGTAGCAGAAACGTGCCCTTGATTGCTTCTTCT
The DNA here is from genome assembly GCA_034211315.2 of Aedes japonicus. Taxonomy (NCBI): domain Eukaryota; kingdom Metazoa; phylum Arthropoda; class Insecta; order Diptera; family Culicidae; genus Aedes; species Aedes japonicus. The sequence goes on from JASCZW010003809.1 coordinate 11,779, forward strand.
TCTCCAACAATTCGATCCGGAGTTCAGCGGGAAGTTTGTTCAATAGATCGGGATCGACAATAGGCTGTCTGGGCGCTGGTGGAACACCCTGTTGCTCAATCGGTGTTTGTGGAGTGCGTAATCGTGGGGTTGGTGGTTGCGCGTTTGTCATTGGACTAAATACGTGAGGGGCGTGATTGATGACTACTCAAGCCGGAAGTTTTGGTTCGGCCGGAGACACCGGAAGCGCAGCAGCAAACGCGATTCCACGACAAGAAGTGGATCGGCGAGTTGGGCATGCTGAATCTGGACCGTGTGGTGTTTCTTTGACGATGGAAAAACTAAAGGGGCGGGAGAACGACGTTTCCTGGGCATTTGCGATGAAAATGAGCCTCTTCCGAGAAGGTAGTTGGAGTGCGGTGATGCCGCAAGAAGGGCAGATCGTGGACGAAGAAAAAAAACTACGGGCGTTGTTCACGATATGTATCAGCTTGGAGAAAATTAATTACAGCCTGGTAATGGACGCCAAAGATGCCAAGGACGCTTGGGACAAACTATAGGTTGCGTTTCAAGACGAGGGGATTTATCGGAGGATTGGAATGTTGCAGCAACTGACGTCGTTCCGGCTGGACAATTTCGACTCTACGGAAGGCTATGTCGATGCGGAAATGCCGACGAGCCACAAGTAAGCTGAAATCAATTTTTATGTCAGCGACGAATGGCTAGCGTCGATTCTTCTGATGGGACTACCGAAGTTCTACGCTCCCATGGTGATGAGATTGGAGGCGTCTGGACTGGTGCTCCATGCTGATGTTGTTAAATCAAAGATCTTGCAGGACGTGAAGGTCAAGATGGGATTGAAGAGTAGCAGCGAAGACGGTGCGTTCTACAGTGATCAACATCAACACAAACGGAAGAATGGTGGCCATTAGAAGGGCAATGGTTCCTGCTATAACTGTAAAAGGAGGGAAATTATGCAGCCAACTGTCCAAAGAAGCAGCATCGAAAAAAAAAGGCCGAGCAATATGACAACATTGACAACGAGGAATGGTACTTCGATTCTGGTGCTACTACACTTATGGCCAGAAGCAGAGCGGAATTCACATCGAAGCAGGATGTAAAATCTGTATCCACATTAATCCGGACATCTTCAAATCATTGTAACTATTGAAATATTGCACGTAGGAATGAAAAATTTCACTCTGGTATAGCTGAGAGTCTATGATGAAAAAGACTTTGATTGATGTTTACATTTCATGTTTCGTATTCAAGATGGCGACGAAAAAAAAACAAGTGCGCGAGCGAATTTTGTACGGGCGTACGGCAAATCCTGACTTGTCAATACGGGACCTTGCAAAAACATTGGATTTGCCTAAATCCACTGTTCACGATGTGTTCAAATCAAATGACAAAAACATTGGACGCGCTGATCCTGTCATGGACCGAAAGGTGAAAAGGATATAAACGAAAAACCCAAATCTCTCCATTCGAACGGTGGCTCGTAAAATAGGAATGTCGCCTGGTTTTGTCCAAAGATCAAAACAACGTTTGGGACATAAGTCGTATAAAGTAAAAACAGTTGCAAATCGCAACGACAAACAGAACTTGGCAGCAAAATCACGGGCTCGACGTTTGTACTGCAAATATTTGAGGAAGTTTTCATGCGTTGTTATGAACGATGAAACTTAAGTCCTGGAGGATTTCAAGCAGCTTCCAGGGCTGGCTTTTTATTCTGCTATGACCAGAAATGCTACAGCTGAGCATTTCAGAACGAAGAAGGCATCGAAATGTCCCAAAAAATACCTTGTGTGGCAAGCAATTTGCACGTGTGGCAAAAAGAGTAAATCTTTCGTCACTGCAGGCACAATCAACAAGGAGATCTATCAGAAAGAGTGTCTGCAGAAGCGATTGCTATCCTTCATCAAAAGTCACAAAGAAAAACCATTGTTCTGACCCGATTTGGCATCATGCCACTATGCTAAAACTGTGATGGAGTGGTTCCAAGCAAATCAAGTGAACATTGTACCAAAAACCTCAAACCCGCCAAATTGCCCAGAGCTACGACCAATCGAGAGATATTGGGTTCTGATGAAGCGGAAGCTTTCTGGAAAGAAGCAAGGAATCAAAGACATCAAACACTTTCAGAAAATTTGGACAAAGATGGCTTCTACGATTTCTGAAGAGTCTGTACAAACTCTAATGGACGGATTTAAGCGCAAAGTTATGCAAATACCGAATAACTATGTTTTGTCTTCACGAATTGTTAAAACACATACCATGAATCTGAAATAAACAACTACGACGGATATATAATGCGAAATTTATGTTTTATTCATGTTTTGAGGTGTCCTGATTATTGCGGATACAGACCTTATCGTATCATATTGGGACAGCGAATAAAAGAACCATGACGGCGAATTCAGAGGCTCGGTGAATCTAGAGTGCGTCGAGGGGCCTGTCGAATTTCAAAAAGTTCTAGAGGTTCCTGGTCTAGCGGTGAATTTACTATCCGTCAGCAAGATCTGTTGGGGGTGCAACATGACGCAACGGACTGCAAGGTGCTAAACCGGAAGCAGGAGAAGGCGTTCGTGTGCAACGAGACTGAGAAGGGGCACTGGCGATTTTGCCAAATCAGCATGCAGAGTATGAAGAAACTGATGCAGATGACGAACGGTTTCCAGTTGAAGAAGGTGGATGAAGTACAATGCTTGGCATGCATTCAAGGGAGGCCTGCACGAGATTCGTTTCCTATCTGCAGTATCAGATCGATGGAGTTACTGGAGCTCGTGCACTCGGATTTGTGTGGACCGTTCGAAGTGTCGTCGATCGGAGGGAGTCGATATTTTATCAAGTGAGTCCAAGGATCAAGTAAAAGAAGAATACGAAGAGTTTAAGAGCATAGCTGCGCATCAGACCGGCAAAAAGTTGAAGATGCTGCGGAGCGATAATGGACGAGAATACGTGAATGGAACCATGAAAGAAAAAGAAGAAAGAAGTATGCTGAACGATGCCAAGCTACCGAAAGAATACCAAAAAGACAGGATGACTCCTGAAGAAGCGTGGACGGGCAGGAAGCCATTCGTTGGATATCTGAAAATATTTGGTTCTTTGGTTCAGCAATGGCGCACGTACTGATGCCGCACGTGCTGATGACACCAAGAGATTCAGATTGTATAATCCAGATACTAGTGGCGCCATCATCAGCCGGACATAATAGGCCATACCGAGCGAACCGGTCGAGTTTCTGGAGATCGAGTTGGGTTTGCCTAGACAAGTAAAAGCGAATCATGATGTTGAAGCAGACGCAATGGAGCCAGAGGAACCTGATCAAGACATCAGTGTTGATACTGTGGACTTCGATGATGCCGTCGACGATACTGCGCTCCCACCGCATCTAGATAGACCAATTGATGAAGAGCAAGAGGATAGGCGCAGGGGTGTCCGAAGCGCATCCCCCAGGCAAGTATTCAGAATATAATTTCTTATAGTTCTGTTACTGGCCAAAGCACTTCCCAAGATTCTGACAAGCACGATGACGACAGTCCGCTGGATGATCCGACATCGTACAGCAAGGTTCTTCGCAGGCCAGACCGGGATCAATGGATGGAGGCGATGCGCGAGGAGATAGAGGCTCTCGAGCGGAATGAAACTTGGGTGATGGACGATTTGCCGGAAGGGCATAAGGGGATCCGCAACAAATGGGTCTAGAAGACGAACCGTGGAACCACGTGTTGAGCGGTACAAGGTCCACCTCGTTATGAAGGGGTGCTCGTAGCGGCCGAGCATCGATTTTGATGAAGTTTACTCCCCGGTTGTGCGATATTCGACGATTCGATTTTTCATGGCCATTTACAGATCGAACAAATGGATGCGGCCACAGCGTTTCCCCACAGCGAGCTTGGCGATGAAACGATTTTTATGGAGTTGCCAGAAGGATTCCCAAGTGACTAAGTCAAGGTTTGCAGACTACGCAAGGCGCTGTACGGCCTGAAGCAGTCTAAATAGCAGGGTCTGGAGCAGTCAAAAACATATACATGCGTGTATTTCAAGCTATTTGGAGGAAAGATGTTCGTTACAATTTATGTTGACGACTTCCTCATATTCACCAACGGTCGGAAGATGAAGAAGAAATTGAAAAAGTACTTATGCAGCCGCTCCAGATGAATGACATCGGTGAAGAAATGTTCTGCCTTGGCCTTCGAATCTTGCGTAACATGAAACGTGGAGAACTAACGTTGGACCAGGTGAAAGATGTAGAGGAGCTGTTGGAGAAGTACCAGATGAAGAATTGCCATCCTGTATCTACACCATTCGAGCCAAGCGAGCGATTGGACAAGTCAATGTGTCCGACGTCGACAAAGGAACAGGAGGAAATGACCAAGGTTCCCTACAAAGAAGCGGTTGGAAGCTTACTTTATTTGGCCCAGGCAACTCGACCAGATATTTTCTTCGCAGTAAACGCGGTCAGCCAGTATTGTAGCAATCCGGGACGAAGACACTGGGACGCGGTCAAACGAATCTTACGGTATCTCAAGGGGACGGCTGGTAACCGGCTGGTGTACAAAAAGGACGGAAATTCACAAGTGGTCGGCTTTGCCGATGCAGATTAGGGAGGAGACCCCGATACAAGAAAATCAGCAACCGGATATGCATGGAGGAGCTATTTCATGGAGCGTGAAAAGGCAACCAACGGTGGCGCTATCGTTTTGCGAAGCTGAATAAACGGCGCTATCGAAGACCATTAAAGAAGCATTGTGGCTAAGGAACTTGCAGCAACCTATATTCGAAGAGCAGAAGATAACCATATTGTGCGATAATCAATCTGCTATCAGTATCGCCAGGAATGGTTCATATAATCCTAGGACGAAACATGTGGATATACGGTACCCCTTCGTTCATGACGCACTACAGCAGGACATGATCGATCTACAGTTTGTGAACACCAACGATCAACCTGTTGCGCTAGCAACGGACAGAGAAGATATGGTTTCCGGTTTAATAACTAATTTATTTGGAATCAGTTAAAAAAATCCCTTCAGAGAGAAAGAGAACAAATGGTCACATACTCGGGTCTACTAATATTTAGGATATTCAAAACAATCGTTTTTAGATAGAAAAAATGCATGCTAGCTACTTCCGTTTAGTTTTCTTCTGTGATTAATTTGCCCGTACTAGTTACAACAATCTGTACTAGATGTAATTACTGTAAATGTGTTTTGTTAGGTTAATTTTTGCATGAATTCAACACTTGATTTACCTTCTGTTTGTACGTAGTTTTTAAACAATATAAATTATCAACAGACACACTGCTCTCATTAATTTCAAGCTAAATTTAAGTAGGATAATGAATTGTATATATAGATATGTATAATAATAAATTATGTAGAATAATAAATTGTTTCACTTCGCGATCTCACCTATTTACCGCACTTTCACTTTCTGCTGACTAATTGAATGACAACAAGAAAAAGTGTTCGTCATTTTCACCCGCCGATCGTAGCTGACAGCTCGCAATGCATGTTCGAACTTCGGGAGTTGTTCGAAAGCAAGGTTGATGTGAATCGAGGTGCGTCGCATCCCGTAGGGTTGTGACAATCCCCCTCGGTACGTCACTGCTGTTTCTGTGGCTTACCCTCTTCTGCACCGATGTCTAGCACAGCAACCTTGGTGGCCGGCCTTTCGAGAAGTCCATTTGCAGTTTGTACGCTGGAGCGAACTACCTTCACGATGCGACCCCTCGGCCAGCAGTTCCTTGGAAGATTGTTGTCTGCTATCACTGCTAGCTCACCTTCCTCGATGGGCTTCACCGGCTGAAACCATTTGGTCCTCCTGGTCAGGGTTGGCAGGTACTCGGTCACCCACTTCTTCCAGAACTCATCGGCGTATAACTGGGACATCTTCCAAGACTGCTTTAGCACAGCTGGTCTGTCGTCGAAGGCGATCGGGGGCTTACTCTTATTTGAACTCCCTAGCAGGAAGTGGTTCGGTGTTAAGGGGGGCTCAGTGTCGGAGTCTAACGGTACGTGGGTGAGCGGTCGTGAGTTGATGATCATCTCGATCTCCATGAGCATGGATCGGAGGATCTCGTCAGTCGGTAGCCGCGGGGGGTTGAACTGGTTGAGAATCTTCTTGACTGACTGCACCAATCGTTCCCAACAGCCTCCGAAGTGTGGAGCCGCTGGTGGGTTGAAGGTCCACTTGATACTCAGGCCGACGAAGGTGGCCATCAGCTTCTCCTCGACGACGTCTTTCAAAGCCTCCCGCAGTTCCGTGAAGCACCAACAAAATTCGTCCCTCGGTCGCTGACGATTTCAAGCGGCGATCCTCTTCTAGCGACGAAGTTCCGCAGCGCAAGAATACACGAATCCGTCGTGAGGGAATGCGCTAGCTCGATGTGAACACCTCTCGTTGTCAAACAGGTTAGCAGGACACCCCACCACTTTTCAACTCGTCTTCCGACTACTACCAACATCGGGCCGAAGTAGTCTATCCCAGTGTACGAAAACGGTCGCTGGAATGCCGCTAGACGAGCAGGAGGAAGGTTTCCCATGGCAGGAGGCTGTGGATTTGCTTGACGTACCTTACACTGTTGACAGTTTCTGCGAACGCGGTTGTACTCCGATTGAAGCCGTGGAATGCAGTACTTCAGCCTTACCTCGTTCACCACCGTTTGGTGGTTCTGGTGATGATACTTATTGTGGTAGTCGGCGATCACTAGATTGACCACGTTGTGACGCCTTGCCTACATTAAAGCCGCCACAAAACAAATGCCAGGACAGGAACACTACGTCGCCACCTCTAAGTTGGCCGTTCCGGAGAGTGTACGGAAGAAGAAACTGTCGAAATTCGCCAAAAAATTTCTTGTCTGGCAAGCGATCTGCGGATGTGGCAAAATGAGTCAGCCCTTCATCACCTCTGGGACCGTCAACGGACAAATCTACAAGGACGAATGCCTCCAAAAACGACTTCTGCCCTTTTTGAGATCTCACGATGGCCCGACACTGTTTTGGCCGGATTTGGCATCTTGCCACTATGCCTGGCCCGTCTTAGACTGGTACAAAGATAATAATGTAGTTTTTGTTCCAAAAGACGTCAACCCTCCAAACACTCTGGAACTTCGCCCAATTGAAAAATTCTGGGCAATCATGAAGGCAAAGCTCGTTAAAACTCCAAAACTGATAGAAAATGAACTTGAACTAAAGAAAGTGTGGTTAAAAGTAAGTAAGCAAGTCGGTTCTATCATTGCCCAAAATTTGATGAAAGGGGTCAAGGCAAAGGTGCGGGCATTTTGGTTGGGAGAAGAGGTTCAATAAACCAATGATGTCAAAACTTTACAATTTAGTAGTACTTTATTTCCAGAAAGTTTGAAAAGAATCGGGCTCAAGGAAAATTTTTGGTGACCTATTTTGTGTGTCCAAATTTCATCGAATACAGTCTTTATTTTGGTATTGTCTTACCTCAATATGGCATTCGCATAACATTGTGGGAGAAATTTTATGGTATTTCTTAATCTCTTAATCTGAGCTCTTAAATACCAAGGCCAGTTATCAAGTTATTCGTTCCTGCTCGGGTAGACGTTATTTTATCTTCATGAGATTTCAATCGACCAGAGGACAGATCGGGAGCGAGCTGTTTCCCTGACCTTAAGGGCCTGTGCATCAACCACGTAGACTCATTTTTGGAAATCTCAGACCCCCCTCCCCCTCGTAGACTTTTCTCCCATACAAATTTGAAATTTTGTATGGAGCGTAGACTTTGGTCACCCCCGCTCCCCCCCCCCAACAGTGGGATTTATACCAGCATTTATTTTCGAAGTAGTGTTCCATCCGAATGCACTGGAAAACTTTCCTATTCTTAATTAACTTACTTAATGATGGATATTTCCACCAAACTTTTCCAAGAACCCATTTTCGATTAAAAACACATCAGTGGCGTTGTGTGCCGTGTGCTAAACCGTGGAGATGAATTAACCAGGTATAGAAGATAGATACCATGGTTTTCCGCTTTCAAAGTAGTCCTCCCTCAACTTCTCGTAAGATATTCGCTTCCATCAACGCGCGGTGTGAAAAATTATTTTTACTCTCCCCAGGCGGCAGAAACTACCTATATTTCCAAACGAATTTCGAACGAGATCCATTGCAAAAAGCAAGCGGGAAGCTTGTTATTAAAAATGGCGGAGCTTGGCCAACTATTTGAATTTTGTTTAAAATTTGGCACCCTTGGATCCGGCTCCCGTCTCGATCGCCCCGGGACAACTCTTGCATTGGCACACTTGGATGAGTGATGAGCGATTGGATGGCGCAAAATAACGGGAAATCTATCATTTATAAATACACTGTTTTTCTCCGAACGGTTCGTCGCGTCATGTCAGGTAGGCATTTGTCTCGGGCAATGGAATTTAAATTGAATACAGCTAATTAATTGGAGGTGCTTGCAACTTTGAACGGATGATTTTTTTTATGGAACAGCGAACAGCTTAGAAATCGTTTATCCTTTCCGTGACTTTGGTGATGATTTACACCTGCAGGCGTGCGCACCTGCGGTAACGCTGATCCCCGGTGCAGTCTGTGGCAGGTTTATTTTTTCACTTTGGACACGCTCGGCAAACATGTTTACTGGGGCTGAAATGTAGTCGAAAGTATTCGACTTGCGAAGTGACCTACGGCGATGAGTAACTCTAAAACGTTGTCACTCGTTTTGCGGAGGCGAACTTACTGCTCATCGATGACGACAGGTAAACGACCAACAGGTGCAAATTAGGTCAACAGTACAAGGGTAACATTTCCGAGCAAACAACCATTATTCAATGAATGTCAACATTTCTCACATAATAGTGGGAATTCAGGGAATAGTGACAAAACTTTCTCTCCGTAATGAAAATGGCATTACAACTCGATGTCAACCTGTCCGCACCTGGGATGAATCCGAGTCTGTTGCTGTTTAATTTGCTGACACTTGACCGATGCAGCGAAATTGTGCCGCTCTGATCATCCGCGGGGGCAACACAAACAACCCGGCATTACCGCATTTCTGGCTCATTTAAATTGCTTTTACGTAATTTGCAACTCGTATAAAATGCCGACGTAGGTATAGCACAACAACGGAAAATCTCGGCAAAGAAATTATTCATCGTGAATAAAATTATCCACACCTTTTTCAGACCGAGTTGTTGGATCGTATAGACAATTTTCAAAATAAACAACCGCGAACCGCTAAGGAGGGGTGTTCTATTTTCGGCTCATATCGTCATTTTTCTCCTGGTCCAAAAATAGCGCACGGCACTTTTCTCGGACGGCTACGACCTGCTTGCGGTATGTTTTTTTATTATTTGTGTTTTTGAGGAATTAGGGGTGGTTTTAGAAGCGGGGAATAGGAGTTGAGTTGACACATCGTTAAGAATACAGTGTGGAAAAGTCACCTTAAAGTGTATCACAAACACGTTCGATAAAGTCATAAAGAAATCAACTCAAGGATTTTTGTGTTAAGTCTGGGGGCATTAGTGTCAATTACATGAATTGGATTTTCTTAATGTTTTGCGTTGGTGGGGGTAAAACTCGTGGGTGGAAAAATAGCAAAATGTTGCCTTTCGCCGAAAAAACTGTGTTTAAAAGTCATGAGGTATTTTCCAGAATCGATAATAATGCAAAAACAAATCATTAATATACACTTTATTCAGACTTTTATTTTGATATTAGGGTACTGTAAGCTTCAACGGAAACGGCAATCGGGGTGACTGTTTTTATCAGTTGTTGGAAAAATAGGTCTAAAACTGCTATGGTTTCAAATTAAAGCCTGTCACGTTAAATTTCGGACACCGAAATAATAGCAACAAATAATATTACTCATTTTCAACAAAATATTGTTTATCTCATAATAATAGAGTTGTAACTATCTACATCAGACACAGTTGATTAAGATGTTATTCCTTCTTTATGTGGTACACCAGCCATCAGGTTCCGTATGGTATCTCAGATACGCCTACCGTAACCGTGATTATTCATCTTCTCTTCGCATCGCTACCATTTGCTCTTTTCTTAGATTCGAAGAAGTTTTCAACACCTGAACCAGTACTTCTCTATTGAATGACTCTGGTATGATTTATGGATTGGCTGATTTTGGCATGTAATTGACCTTATATACCTTAAACCATTTCAAGACAGGTTTCGCATGGTGACAGGCCAAGAGCAGAGCTCAAGAGTCGTGACTTCTGATAAACAGTAGCAACCGCTATGCAGACATTCTTTACGTAGAGACGAAACTTTTAGTTACATTTTCGACCACAACTACATGGCCTGCCAAATCTAATACTTCCTCGGGAATTTGGACACCTTCTTTGTCCTGAAATGCTCGGCAACGGCGTTCCTTTGCATCGCGGTATAAAAACCAGACTCGAAAGCTGTTTTATGTCTTCGAGTACGTCGAATGTTTCGTCGTCCATTATGATACAAGTAAGTGTTTGCAAAAATTGGTGTAAAGCTTCACCACAATAGGCTTATTTTAAAGATTTTTTTACCAGCTTTCCGAAAATTTGGGTTTCATCTTGCGCAAACTTGCGCAAATACGGTTCTGGGAGGCAAGAATTCTGGAATGTCTATGAAACCCTTGAAATTGGTAAATACATAGATCTCATACTAAGTTACTACGGTCGTCTTACCCTCTCTTACAAGGAAGTTAAATCTTGGAAATCCGACTTTTAACCCAAAGCCTGAACTTTTGGAAACGGTTTACTAGTTCCGTAGAGTCCCCCGGAGAAGCGGCCAGTTCTAATTCGGCCTAAAATGAAAACTCATCATGCGACACCTCAAATTACATGAGAATTGAACAATAAATTCTATGGTCATGATATCAAATGTCCAGAACTACATTAACCTTATCCGGGTTGATGTTCCGACTACTCCCGGGAAAGTGTCCAGTTTCAGATTTGGATCAAAACCCATCATGTGACACATCAAATAACATGAGAACTCGAAAATAAGTGCAATGGTGATGATATCAAGTTTCCAGGACCATCATGACTACATCAGGGTTCTTATTCCTAGTACTCACATGAAAGTGTTAAAATGGTCAGATCTCACGAAAGGTGTATGCATTTAAGTGTTTATTTTCAAATAAATTTATATACAATGTGAGAACGAATTCATTGTGGTAACCAATTCGTGATTTCGACTAGATACTGCATGGTCCTCCGAATCATCCGGAATATGTGGAATATTTGAAGACTTTCGATCTATCTTTTGAAGACTATCGAAAACATATATTGCTTAGAAAACCGATTGCTTATGCAATGCCCGGGGTTTTTAAAGAAAAACGATACTGCATCCTGACTCCTTGGAAAGATGCACTGCCACTTCAAATTTTCAAACAGATGAATTTCAGTTACTGTTTACGATTAATACGTTAAATTTATTTCACCATGTTTGCTGCGCCTTAGAAAGCATGCGGATGCAGTTTTGTTATTGTCTATTGAGGAATCCAACTTGAAAGAAGAAGAAGACACCAAGTGGTGATACATCTGACAGCTCCCATGTTAAAGTATAGGACGAAACTTTTAAAATGCTTCCAGAAAATTCAAATGAAATTCTAATTAAAAGCGGTTTGATGTATGATGTTAGAAAAATCCAAACAGCACAATAGGGGCATTATTTAAATTTTATTTTTATTTTGCTGAAAATGTTTTTATTGAGAAATTTTGGATTTTTCATACATCATTCTACAAACCGCTTCTAATTAGAATTTCATTTGAATTTTCCAGAAGCATTTTAAAAGTTTCGTCCTATACTTTAACTTGGGAGCTGTCAGATTCATCACCACTTGGTGTCTTCTTCTTTTTTTAAGTTGGATTCCTCAATCTTCCAGAAGTTGATAATTAGAACCTAAAAAATACAATCTTGACTAGATGAGTTGAATGGTATGTATCACTCGGTACTCCGGGCTTCGGAGCTTTTTCAAGCTATCTGTCTACCCTTTTTTGTAAAAAAATAAATAAAAAAAATGAACACACATATTGGTATAAATCATCAAAATCATTAAAATGACTTAACGTTAAATCTTCTGAATTATCTTAATTGAATTTTACATGAAACTTGTAGTCAACATTAAAACAATAAAAACTGGACATTTCTATAATTGATTTAAATAATAAAACTTATTTTCATATAAATGTGAATTCATAAAACTATTACTCATTTTTTTTTTTAATAAACTTTTATTATAAAAGAAAATGAAAATCTGTCAAAAGTTATAATTCATTGAAAAATATATATATTCTTAATACCGTTATTTGGACCACCCTATTTAAAAATGGAACACCCTAATGACAAAGTGAAAATTTCGAGTCATATATTTTTCGAAAAGGGACAAACCTTCCTATTTTTGCAGAAGTCTAAGATCCACTTCCTCTTTTTGGTTTCGAATTTCTGAATTATCTTATTTGGTTTCGAATGTTCCGGAACTTCCGGAAGACCATAACACGCCCAAATAGAGCTGCACATTGTTCTCCACATTGCTTTGCTTCTTAAATTTTACGTACAAACGAATTTAAAAAGAACCGTAATGCTTTACGACGAGACTAATGAATTTACCATTTCATCGGATGTTTCGGATACTCCAGGAGGCCTTAAAATGGCCATATCTCGGAAGTGTGGCCTAATAGACAATTTAGATAACATATTTGAAATCAACGGCAAAAAATTACTTGGAAACACATAACTTAGGTATGGAAATTCCATTTTTAGACTTTTTTCCACCTTTTGTATGGAATGGAATCACTGTGGGCCGGTGGACCAGTAAAGTACGGACATTTTCCAGCGGGAATCTTACACTCACTTTGGGACAATGCGCCTGAACGATGGGTGGTTTATCTTCTCTACTCTCACCCGAAGTATTTTACAATACCCAGCCGATTCTGGAAAGAAAATTAAACAATTCTTGTCTTGTACTGAAAAAAAAACCTTCGATTTTCTCCATCTTTTAAAACCGAACCGCATTAAATAGGAACCACGTCAACGGGTGCTGTAATGTTCTTTGCAGTTTTTTACTCACCGTACTCACACCGTTTCAATAAAAACAATTGTTTGCATGGTTGTTCAAATTATAAGTTATACGACAGTCGAGTTATTAGTACACGATACTGAAGAAGTCTGCACATTGTAAACGAAATATGCGTATCTGTCAAGATAAGCAAAGGTAGTTGGAATTAAATGGAAAATACTAATTTTTTTTCTTCTTCCTAGTTACAGATATTCCACTAAACAGCTCAAACTCTCTAGGATTCAAGTAATACGTTTTTAACATACATACATTTTAAGTTTTGGTGTTCTGTCATACCTTTAATATATTATTTTATCTGATCTAAACAGAAAAATTGCGTATAACTTTATAAACCGAAGTAAGTCGCAAATTTAAGTAAGTTAGGATTTTTGTGTAAAATTGTTGCTACTTGCATTCTTAATACTCAAGTAAGCAAAAATCTAAGGAAATTTTATTCATCAATGACGAAAAGCAATTCATATGCTTTATATCTGCTATTCCTCAATATGGGGGCGACCCTGGCGTATTGGTTAACATCCTTACCTCTCACGTCAAAGTCACGAGGTAAGGACTGTTCGAATCTCAACCTCGGAGAAGTTACAAAAATGCCCAAAAAAGTGGTGTTTGACTGACTATGACGGGAGATGATCAGCCCGAGGCTAAAAATCTCGATAATCAAAAAAAAAAATAAAAATATTCCTCAATATTTTGAAAATAGTTCAGAACAGAGACCTAAATTTTCGCCTACTTAAGAAGGGAAAAAGATGAGAATTTGAGAAGTGAGAGATTATTATACGCTCACAGTAGTATTCGCGAGGAAAGCAACTGCGATTTATAATTTTAGGAGAGCATGAGTAGATGATAAATCGTTTCTTTTTCAGTTAATCCTAGATGCCGATAATTTTTTTTCATTTTCTTTTTGACACCTAAAAATGCACCAGTCTTCATGCTTGTTTTATTCTGACATTATAATCCGACAAAAAGTCAATTTTTCTTCATGTTGTGACTTCTCGTTTTTTGCACCTCATATAAGATGTAGGTAGCATGTTTTTAGTGAAAAATGTGACATGAGAAAATATGTTCGTTGAATTTTGGAGAGAGGTAATTTCGCATATGCAAAAGAGAGGATAATGAATTATCGGCGAAAAAGGAGAGATGAAAATGTGAACGGTTCGCTACTCATCGACAACCTGCTTGAGAGAGAGAGCATGGTTTTCACCCAGCTGAGTGAGAATTTCGCAACTTTGGTTACATATTTTTATCTGAACATATTGATATGACCGAATTAGAGCATTTTCCCCTACGTAGCTTAGGGTGTCCCTATGAAAATCAGTTATCTTGCTGTAACTTTTTTGTTTCAAATTTGTCAGCAAAGTTATCTTCCCATTGTTTCTAGATCATTTTTTCCCAGATAACTTAGGGTATACCTACAATAGAAATAAACGGGTTTTTGCTCTCACTTTTTTTATTTTAAAATTGCCTACAAAGTTGTCTTCATATGATTTTTATTACTTGAAATTTAAAAGTTTTGACGTATAAATCATACCGATATCTCTTGCCGTTAGCGAGTAATTAACGATTTTTTTAAAAATAAAATTACGCCCTTTTTAAATGTGTTTTCTCAATTTAAAAAAATAATCGATGTCCAGTTTTCAGATTTAATATACAATAATAAAAATCCATGGTTTTTAATGGATGGTCCTAAGCAGTGGAAGCGTGCTCAAATCGAACGTGATCAAATCGGTTCGTGCAAAAATTGCTCGCAACCCGGTGCGTTCCATAAAAAAAACTTGCAAAGGAAGCCAATATTTCGGAGAAATCCATGCGGAGAATCATCAAAGTAGACCTACATGCATCTTCCAAAGCCAGAGTGAAACGCCACTTGATTACGGACCAGGTCAAGGAAATACAAGTGACTCGTTCCAAGAGATTGCTTTCCTTGTTGAAGAAGGAAAAAATGATAATCCTGTTCTCCGACGAAAAGCTTTTCAGCATCGATGCTGTGGCCAACAGCCGCACGGACCGGTTCATTTCACCGCAGAAAATGGAAAACGTTCCAGAAAAAGTGAAATTCAAATTTCAAACCAAACATCCGGCTGGTGTCATGATGTTTGGCTTGGTGGCGTCCAACGGTTTGAAAATGCCGCCTGGTTTCATTGATGCTGGAGTTAAAATCAATACCGATATACATATTTTAAAGGACCAAGTGCTTCCCTGGTTGAAGGCCAACTTCTCCGAGGACCAAAGCGTTGCCCTACACCAGGATGGAGCGCCGTGTCACACGTCCATTCGAACCCAACAATGGTTGAACGATAAAATGAAGTTTTGGCCGAAGGATTTGTGGCCCCCTAGCAGGCCAGATCTTAATCCGTTGGGTTATTCGATTTGGGCATATGTTGAAGCAGGAGCCTGTAGAACATCACATGCTCAAAACCCTGAAGCCAACCATTACACGCACATTGCAGTCAATGTCGGAGGACTACGTCCGAAAGGCATGCTCTGGCTTCCGGCGTCAGCTCGAGGAAGTTATTAATAAAAATGGAGGACACATTGAATAAATATGTTTTAAAGGACTTTATGAAGATAAGTGCACTCGAAAATGTTGATATTATTGCTTGAATTAGTTAAAAATGGGATTTGAAAGAAATAGAACCAATTTTCGCATTATTTTCTGCCACACCCTGTACATCACATTTAATAATACAAACAAAAACTCAATCGATCGGGCTAATGATTTGATATATGAATTTTTATTGAGCACCAATTAATTAATGACATTTTGCAGATTTTAAATACTTTATCTCGAAAACCATGTGTGTCCTTCTTGCTAAAAAAGTTCGCCTCAATTTTCTTATGAGAATTATGGAATTGTTCCCGTGTACCGAAGAGAATATTTTAATCAGCACCTTCGCACATCTAGGCTCGTTGCCAAAATGTGATGTTGAACATTGAGTTCTGAATGGAATCACTACTTAATTTCATGTTTCTTCCAGAAATTTGTGGTTTATCTATCATATGCAATGAAAAAATATGTTTCGGAGCTATCCAACAGTACTCAACGATAAACAATCCTTCGCTGTTAAGCGGCAAGTATGGCATCACTAGCATTTGTGTGTGTGTGTGTGTGTGTGTGTGTGTGTGTGTGTGTGTGTGTGTGTGTGTGTGTGTGTGTGTGTCCTTTTTTCCTCTCTTCATTGTTAACCATGGCTATTGTTGTTTCAATTTTGTTCGATTGAAACGACTTTTGACGGTTCGATTGGAAAACTTTCGTGGTGACAGTCGCCCACACTTATACTTCAGCATTGGACTTGGACTGTTCGGTTTCATTAATATTCGCTAATGTTGCCTTTAGCAACGTGGGTGACGCACTTAAGGTGAAAACAGCCATAGTTATCTTTCAAAGGGGCGTCATCATCTTCATCATTACAATAGGAGTATATTGGCCATCATAAAATATAAGTGTATTGGCCACACCTTTATCAACTACCTTGGGATCTTTGAAAACAGAAGTACCTCTGGTGCAATTAATCTTGGCTTGAATATGTGTGTGGTACACGGTCTTTTCCAAAAACCGATTATTGGGTGAAAAACACCCATTTTCGCTTGAAGTGCCTCTCCCCATTAAATGGGTAAACTCGATTTACATATTAATGGGTAAAAGCAGTTTACGTCACAAAATGGGTATTTATTCATTAATTGCAAAGAAGCCAGGTTTCCCCAAAATGGATAAAAAATCACCCATTTTGCATATAGATTATTTAGCAGTTAACGTTTGCATTAAAGAAACGTTACTTAACGTTTGCATTTAAAAAAATGGCCTTATTTCGGATGGTGATAAAAAAAAGCTAAGACAGATAGTTGCTTTTGATGAATTTCCCTTGGAAGGTAAGTATATAAGCTTACTTGTAAAAACATTCTACGCCGTTGCGAGCAGCCTTCCGGCAGTTAACCGGAACATTCGCCATGGCGGACGAAAACTATGCGAGTAGGCATGTTTTTGA
>JASCZW010003810.1:0-37734 GCA_034211315.2 Aedes japonicus
TCATCGCGACGATCGCTGTTTGGGAGAGCCTTGCTACTTACCCCCACTAGCTGCTACGTGACCAACAGCTGCCTCTGCACCAGCTCCGCTGCCGTACAAATGAAGGCTCCACCAAACTGCAGATTAAAAAACGCATCGCGTCGGTTTGTGCGCTCCCATAAGCTGCCATGTAATCTCACAGCGGTGATTTTTCCACCGCGATTTCGCTGCCGCGGTGGCAAAAAATTGCTGCAGTTTGGTGGAGCCTTCATTTGTACGGCAGCGGAGCTGGTGCAGAGGCAGCTAATGGTCACGTAGCAGCTGGTGGTGGTAAGTAGCAAGGCTCTCCCAAACAGCGATCGTCGCGATGAGGCAAAATGGCGGATTATGAGGGCGCACAATCGCGTCGGTTTTGTGCATGCCGCCATCTTACCTCTTCGTGGCGATTGTTTCGCCGCGACTTCGAAAACGCTGCAGTTTGGTGGAGCCTTGAAGCAGCTCCCTGCGACCAGCTCCCTGCGCTCCCTCCGCACAGCTTCAATGCTGCCAAATGACTGAGGCAAAATTTTCCTTAGTGTTCGTTTTATGCCGTTCTCAGCTGCGTGCGAGACGTACATGGAAAGTCGAATGACATGATTGGTTAAAGTCCCTCTCTAACACAAAGAAGAAGAAGATGATGCAAGACGTTCCTTGCTTCGATTTGAAATCTGTGATAGGAAATTTGGTAAATTTACTCTGCAAAATGACATTATAAGACATCATCTTATATTTGCGTTATTTTCAATTACTATTGATTGAGAAAAATGTTTGACAATTGAATTGGAGCGCGGTAAAATTTCCGACCGATTGAAGAAGAAATCATGTAAATCTATCGTGGATTATTTGAGTTATTCGCGTACAAAACGTACGGTTTTTCGTGACGGTCGCAAAATTTTAGATTTTCATTTGACACCCTACCCTTGCCGTAAGACGTAGTCTACGTCGAAAATTACGGTCATTTGGCATAACCACCATTTGGAATAAATATTGGAAAAAATGAAAGCTGCTTCAGCTTCAGTGGGCATAATTATAATTTGGCATAGCTTAGACATTCAAAATTCAATGGTTTAAAAGTCTTTTGGCATGGGCACCGAACAATTTGAAAAAGATAATTTGGATTAAAACACCACCAGGGCAGGTCTGGTTCAATACCATATTGAAAAAGCACACAAGTGTTGCCAGATCAGTGAAATTCAGGCCAAAAGTGCTTCTGTAAATCCTCAGATGGAGATTGGGAGATTGGGCATCCTCAGATGGAGATCAATGGTCAACCCGAATAAACAAATAATTTTAAGGTATTATACCATTTATCGTTTCATAATTATTCAAGTTATCTTCCAACATATATAAACTGAAGATAGAGTGTATCATATCGATGATGTATGCTATGGTAAATCAAGATCTTACCATAACACTAATAGGTTGTTAAGTATCGTTACCATACAAAAAATGACTTTTTCTCGAACAAAAATTCCGGTGTATTATACAGTCAATAATTTGTGAATCATATTTTTTTCTGCAGTTCTACTTTAGGTGGTAACGTTCAATTGTGGTTATATCATAAAAATAAATTTCAGCCGCTACGATATACGTTAACATTATTTAATGAGGATACAATAGTTGGACAAATTCAAGGGATTTTGAAAAATTTCAATGGCACATATTTTTTATTCCATCCAATACTTTCAAGAAGAACATAAAATGATTAGTTTTATGTTACATCAATCGACAATCAAAGGTATATTATTAAAGTCAACAATACTGTTCACAAGTGGATTAAAAATCAGTTAGAAAGTAAAACCTACTTAATTAAATTGCATCATACCCTTCACGTAGACTGATAAAACCGTTCCATTACAAATCTATATAAATAAAAATGAGTTGGGGTTTCCTTTGTCACGATTTAACACGCGAGCGGAAGGGCCGTTTGGCATGAAAATTTGTATGCAGGGGTTTTTGAGGCCGGAGAATATTTTTAAGATAGTAAGAGACCCCTCCCTTCTCTGAAAGGGGGGGCTCCCATACAAATGAAACACAAGTTTCTGCATAACTCTAGAACTAATCAAGTAAATGGAACCAAATTTGACAGGTAGAGGTTTTTGAAGGCAAGAAGTGTTTCTAAAGCAACTCGAGACCCTCCGCCCTCTGTAAGAGGGGGGCTCTCATACTAATGAAACACAAATTTGTACATAGCTCAAGAACTAATCAAGCATATGGAAACAAATTTTGCATGTGGAGGTTTTTGGAGGAAATAAATGTTTCTAAGGTGGTTTGAGACCCCTCCGCCTTCTGGAAGGGGAGACTCCCATAAAAAAGAAACATAATTTTTAACAAAACTCGAGAGCCAATGAAGCAAATGAAACCAAATTTGGCATGTTGAGGTTTTTCGAGGCTCCCATACAAATAAAAAGCAAATTTCTGCATAACTGGAGAACTAATCAAGTAAATGAAACCTTTTTAGCATATGGGGGTTTTTGGAGGCTAGATTTCTATATACATAAAAATTAATTTCTGTCTGTCTGTCTGTCTGTCAGACCCTTATAGACTCGAGAAGTTCTGAACCGACCAACGTGAAAATTTATATGAAGGGGTTTTTGGAGCTGGGGAAGGTTCTTATGATTGTTTGAGACCCCTACTCTCTCAGGAAGGAAATGAGACAGACATTTCTTCATAACCCGAGAACTAATCAAGCAAATGGAACCAAATTTGGAATGTGGGGGGTTTTGAATTCAATGATTGTATGGTGGTTTGAGAAATCACCCCTTTCTAGAAGGGAGGGCTCCCATACAAATGAAACACAAATTTCTACCAAAAATGAGAATTATCCAGCTTACTTAAACACAACACGTGTGTTTCTCGGATAAGAAGCATGTTTTATGGAAGTTTGAACCCCTGCTTATTCAAGAAAAAAAAAACTCATTTAAAAAAAAACCATAAACATGCCAGTTATATTAAATTTTCCTTCATTTAGTTGCAAGCGTAGCAGCGCATGCACCGGGCTCAGCTAGTATATATTATAATGATCAGTATTATAACATGAGTCATACATTTTGTGATAAGAAAACTAAAAATTACGTATTCCTAAAATAGTTTCCTGTTTTTTTTTTGGTTATCGTGACCATAATTCATATCTTTCCTTCGTTATATCATACAATGAATCAGCAAGGGTTATACTATACGGCACTGTTAATTTCTTGTTTATGAAATCATGATCATTTATAGAATCCGCTATTAATGGTTGTTTAAAGTTTGAATGGTTTCTTACATTACACCAGCATTATACTCGGATGATAAGTATAATGGTGATTATAACTTGAATGGAAAATGTATAATAATGATCATACAGCAAATGGTAATTTTATATTCGGGAAGTACAGTATATGCAAATAGTTGAAATGTTGCATTTGATCATATATACCACCACACTTTTGGAAAGCATTACCATAAAGGGGAACTGTTCCATTATTCATCTCATGATCCATTATTCATATTAATTGAAATGCAGGTGTTGTGACGGCCGAGTTTTAATAATACACAACAGTTATTAAACAACTTTTATTAACGACAAATTGCTTTTTGTTGTTTAAGCGGCAGGCGTCTTTATGACAAAAAAGTGTAACAATGGGGAGCAAGGGTTTTTAACAAAACAAGGTATCGTGAGCAATGTTTGATGGATCAGGTATGGTATTTGTAGACAAGGTTAATATAACGATATAACAGTAGGTTTGATCTATCAATCAATTGTTTCTGGTCACGCGAGGGTTAACAGTGAGAGCAAACGTTATCCACATTTTGCTAGGTAGTTCTCTCTGTCTGTTATTGGCAATTTATATATATGTTTCATGGTAGGAGATCTCTGATAAGAGATCGGAGATAAGGGCTGCTGAGAATCGTCTGACTCTCACTAGCCAGCTGACCATGTAGGTAGATAAATAAAATCAGTTCAAATCAGACCGTCGGGGAAAAAAATCCGAAAAAAAAACTAAATAAATAAATAATGTTTTTTTAATAAGTTCAGTGCAGTTAACGAACAGTTTTATAAAGTGTCCGAAATCGATCCGGCCTCATGCGTGCAAAAACAGATTCCTTTTTGCTGCTTGCTTTCAAAACAACTGAAATTGTCTTAAATTAACAATGTGAAAAAGTACGATATCAGAAATCGCATAGCCACTAATAATTTATTTTCGAACAGCACGAATTGCAAAATGATGAGATAAAAATGGGAATGGTAACCCTATATGCTTTACTGGTATCGAGGTCTTTTAGCGTTAGGAAATTTTGCTTATATAGGGTAGAGAACGACTTAAGCACCCCGGGACCCTATTCCAAGCACAAGGTAAACGATAACCTACAAGCATAACAAAAAATAAACAAAACAAAATATACAAAATAAAATAAAACAGGATATTAGGTATTGTCTTCAAAATATGGTAGAAATAAATTATTTGTTGTTTTGCAAATCAGCTCTCCTCGATAGCCTAGATTTTTTTTTTTTCTTTATTTGAGAGATTTTCAGCCGTTGGCTGGTTCATCTCTTTAAAAGGGCAGATAAGATTATACAGAGTTTCTTGACAAAGTGGGTTTAAAGTGGTGATTTAAATTTTTGAGTACATTTCTGTTTCTTTTAGGAAGGCTAAAAGTGCTGCCGATGTGGCGGAGTCGTTGCGGAGGGCGTCTCGGATGTTGCGAGGTACATTGTAGATTATTCTGGTTTCGTCGTATATGGGGCATTGGCAGATGAAATGTTCCACGGTTTGTGGGACGTTGCATCTTTCGCAGGTGATCCGGAAGGGACCCTGGCCGCTAAAGTTATGGGATAGCTTGGTGTGGCCGGATCTGAGTCTGGAAAGAACTACCTGATCTCGGTGTAGGGGTGGGTCCTGCCATTTATAGGTGTCGCTCTTTATGATTCGGATGGTGGTGTTGTTGGAGGTGAGCCATTCACGGTTCCAGGCGGCGTGGATGATCTTAGATGTCCACTTTTTAAGGTCAGCTCCAGGGACTTCTCTGGTGAAGAAGGGCATTTGTCGTCCAAAGGCGGCTAGATGGTCTGCCTCCTCGTTGCCTCGAATTCCAAAGTGACCAGGGATCCAGGCAAAGGTCGTGTTTGTAGGGGCATGCTTTGAATGCCTTGTATCCATGGGTGTTTGGCTATGTCGGAGCGTAGAGCAGAAATGACGCTTGCTGAATCGGTTAGGATGAGGATCGGCTTCTTGCTTGGGGTGGTTGCAGCGAGGAAAGCGGCAGCATCTTCGGCGGAGAAAACGCTGCATTGGTCTGGTAGTCTATGGCATTCGGCGAGGTTGGGGGTGATTCCGAAGCCTACTCGATTGCTCGCGGCAGATCCGTCAGAGTACCGGATTTCATGGTCTTGATATTTGGTTCGGCGTTAGTTCGGAGACTGTTCTGGTTGCTATGGTAGGGTTGGATCCGGCCTTGAGTTGATTCTTGATTGAGTTATCAATTCGGATTTTAGGTCGGTTCCAACTCCTGGCTCCATTCCAGTGGACCCTGGACACCGGGGAGCTTCTGGTTGGTAGTGGTTTTGAGGAGGCGGTTTGCCTCGGCAAAGAGGTAACCCTCCCTGATGGGGCCAGATGTTTTCCCGTTGTATCCAATAGCTCGGTGGCAAATTGCCCTGATCATGAACTTGTCGAAGGGGAGCTTGCCGTTGTCGATACATGTTGCGTGTCCAGGGGTGGAGGGAGGAGTCCTGAAGCTAGGTCTTATTGCAGTGTTGTACGTTGGGGCTAACTTGGTGATAAGGTCAGTGTGACGCAGGTACGTTAGTTCCAGGCCGTATGTCAATCGCGTGTTGATGATTGCACTTCCGATTTGCAATCTGGTGTCTCGATTGGCGTTCGGATGTCTGCCGGCTAGCGCTTTGAGGAGGTTTATTCTGGGTTTGCACTCATTTTTGACGTTGTTGAAGTGCTGGCAGAACGTGAGGTGTCTGTCAAGAAGGATGCCGAGGATTCGAAGGGTTTTGCGGATGGGTATAATGTCGTTATGTATCTTGATTGGGGATCTAAGGATGGCGTGTCTGGATTGGCAAATGTGAATGTAGCCGCTTTTTTTTACTGAAAGTTGGAATCCGGCTTCGGTGGTCCAATTGGCGACGTATGATATGGCTTGTGAAAGTTTTTTCCGGAGGGCTTTAACTGTGGCCCTGGTGACCATGAGGATGATGTCGTCTGCATAAATGAACAGACGTATGCCACTGGGGAGGCGTTCGAAGATTCCGTTCATTTTGATTAGAAAGAGGGTTACTGCTATGACGGAGTTGCCTAGTGTGACTTGAAAAGTGCGATGGGATAGGAAGTTCTGGATGAAGTAGAGGATGTGTCCTTTCAATCCCCATGACTGCAGTTGCTTGAGGACACTCGGCATCCAAGCTCTGTTATAGGCTTTCGCAATGTCTAGCGCGGCGACCTCTATGTGGTGACCAAGTTGAGATGCTTCATGGATGGCTTCGCTTAAGGAACCGAGGTAGGTGTTTGTTCCTTGGCCTGGGCGGAAAGCGTGCTTTTGGTGGTCTAGGTGGTTGCCCTCGGTGAGGAAGTTAATAAGGCGCCGATTTATCATGCGCTCCATTAGTTTGGATGCACAGCACGTCAAAGAGATTGGACGGTAGCTTACTGCCTCGTGTCCTGGTGCATCCGGCTTCCGGATTGGAATGACGAGACTGTGTCGCCATTCGTTAGGGAAGCTGTTGTTGGACCATTCCTGGCTGATCAGTCGCAAGAGGAGGAGGCGTTCTGCATGTGGTAGGGTGCGTAATAAGGGGTATCCGACTTCGTCTGGTCCCGCAGATTCTCCTTTTGTTTTGGATAGGGCTAGTTCCATTTCACGGTATGAGAAGGGGAGGTTGATGTCATCGTCGTCGTGGGATTGTGGAATCTGGAAGTTGGGTATGTCGTTGGTACTGGGGTTGTTGTTTCGCAGGAATGTTTCGCTGTAGTTGTTGATTGAACAGAGGTCGGCGAAGTGTTCCCCGAGGGTATTTGCGGTGTTTGCGATTGTTAGGCCGTTTTTTTCAATCACGATACCTTTGGTCCTTCTCTTACCACTAAGGGCGTTCACTTTGCTCCATAGGGTAGAGGCTGATTCGCTAGGGTTAATAGAGTCTAGGAAATTTTCCCAGCTGTCCTTTTTAGCCTGTCGGATGGTGTCTCGACATTGGTTACCTATTATTCTGTAGTTGGTTAGGGAGAGTTGTTTTCCTGGGTGGTCGTCGGGAAGTCGCTTGGCGGCTCTTAAGGCTTTCCTTCTGGCACGGACCGCAGCCTTGGTGTCCGGGGATCACCAATGGAGGGCTCTTTTTCCTGGAATTGGGCTTGTTCTGGGAATCGATGTAGTGGCGGCTTCTCGGATCTTTAGGATTAATTCGGAGATGTCGTTGGGGGGGTTGGAGTTGCACATGTGGCTGATATTGGTCTGAAAGGAAGACCAGTCCGCGTCCTTGTATCGCCAGCGTGGTCTTCTGGATATCGATTGGGGTTGATCGTCAATGTGAATGCTGATAGGGTGGTGGTCGCTTGCCAACGGGTCGTCCTTGATGGTCCAAAGTAGTCTGTTGACTATGGTGGAGCTGGCGAAAGAGACGTCGATGGAAGATGTTTGGCTTCCTCGAGTGAAGGTGGTGGATCCGTCATTGAGGGGAACCAGGTCTCGGCTGTTTGCGGGTGTCAAGTATTGTTTCACCCTTCGGTTTGTTGGGTGTTTGCCCCAGATTCGGTGGTGGCCGTTGAAGTCACCAAGCATTAGGATCGGGCCTTCTAAAGAATCCAGGAATGTTGTGATCCGGTTTTTTAAGTTGGTCTGCTTTTGGTTGGGAATGTATGCTGATATGATAGTTAAATTGAGCGAGTATTTGATGCGGATGGCGATTATTGGTAGGTCGGAAGTTGTTCCAACGCGGACGAATGGTAGGTGAGACATTACTCCGATTGCGACTGAGTGGTACAGGTTACTGAAGGTTTTTGATGTCCATCTGTATTTACCGGAGATCGATCGATTCATTTGGGAGGGGTGGCCTTGTGGGTCTTTTGTAGAGCCAGGATGATTGGGGAGTGGTCGTTGACGAGTAGCTCCAGGTCTGCGAGGTTGTTGTGGTAGCCGTTGATGTTCCACTGAATGGCTAGTACTTGGTCGCGGTTAGGTGAGAGGGATGCCGGGTGGGGGAAGGAGGACATGGCAGCAGGGGGAGATATATGGGGGGGGATAGTTGGGATGGGGAGTTGTTGGGTTGTGGATTGGGGGCGTGTTTTTCCTGCTGCCAAAGGGGATGTTGTGGCGGTTCTGCACATAGCGTTTGACCGTGAGGAGCCCGCAGTTGGTGTTGTGGGGTCACCCATGCTCCTTCTCCAGGCGTCGTAGAGGACTGCGTTGCCTCTGGCTTCGATGGGTATGCAGTTTCTTTCCCGCAGTCTTGCTGATCTCCTTAGTGGAATATGGACTGGGTCTAGGGGAGTGACCAACGAGTGCCGGAGGCCGCTTCCAGTTGCTTGAAAGTTGCAAATGTCCATTGGTGAGTGACTCCGGTCGCCCGGGGCCCTATCCCTTCCCCAGTCGGCGTCGGTTTCGGTGTTGTTGTCGGGGTTTTCGGAGAGTCTATCCGGCGAGGGATACAGGGATACCTGTTTGTCCGTCTCGCATGTTCCAAGTTTCTTGTTTCTAATCCATCCAGGGGTATACGGGGGATCCCGCTTATCCGTCCCTCTTCCAGTTGCATCGGGTGGTCGAAGGGTGTCCACTGGTTCCGGTGTGTAAAGGGCTTCCTCACCAGTGGGGCCTCTTCTCCTCCGATGCATCACTGGGTGCTTTTCTTTGATCCGGGGGTTGTATCCGTCCGGTGAGGGATACAGGTTTACCTGCTTTTCCGTCTCACATGATCCATCTGGTGAGGGATACGGAAGCTCCTGTTTGTCCGTCTCAAATATATGGCCCACAGCAGTATCTTCAGGGGTATACGGGAATACCCGCTTGTCCGTCCCTCTTCCAGCCGCATCGGAGGGTTGAGGGTTGTCCACCGGTTCCGGTGTTTATAGGGCGTCCGCACTGGTGGGGCCTCTCCTGCTCCGCTGCTCCACTGGGAATCCGTTGTGGCAATTTATCCTGCCTCTGGAGTTTGTCAACGAGCGCCGGGGGGTGGTCCCTGGTTCCGGTGGGCCAGTAGAGTCCGCAGCAGGGGGGTCCCGACTACCCGAGACCTTATCCATTACAGTTTAGGGTTCCTGTGTCGTGATCGGTGAATCGTGGTTGGAGAGTGGGCTCAGCTCATCCTGGGATGGTTTTCCGCTTGGATTGCTCCAGTTGGGTCCGTGCGAAGCCATTAGAGGGTTTTAATGTGGTCGGTCGTCGGTGGATGAGCTGAGTGGTGGATTTTTAGAATTCCATGCCGCTTCTGTGTCTCCGTAGTGATTTTTCGTCTTCGGATGATGATGAATTCAAGACGATGTCCTCTACGGAAGGGTTGTCGTAGGCGAGGGAGTCGGAGTCTGGGTCCTTTGAGAATAGCTCTTTGAGGTCGGTGGGTGGAGGGGATTTGCTAGCTTTGTGGCGTTTTGACGCCTTAGCGGCTCCGTCAAGGCTGTCAGTTTTGCCCACTGTAGCTTTTCCTTTGTGGTCTTTGTGGCTTAGGTGTTGCTGGTTTGACTGGGTCGGACGACTTCATCGATTTTATTACCTGTTCTTGGATGGTGTTCTTCTTTTTCATCAGATTGACTTCGGAAACAAGATCCTCAATGGTTCCGTGGTGACGAGTTAGCCCCAGACGGTTAGCACCTCTTTCCTTGCTAACAGCGCCGCCTTGGTGATCCGCAGAGGCTGATGTAACAGCTGAGAGGGCTGGTTGTGTGCGTGTAGCGTTGGATCTAGCTGGCATTGCTGTGGTTCTTTCCAGTTCGGCAATTCTCCTATGGCAGTTCTCCAGTTCGAGGTCCTTGGCTTCCATCGTAGATCGTAGGGCGGAGATGGTGTCGTCTTTTTTTAATTCACTGAGGACGGCATCCAGCTTCTTGTTTAGCTCCTCGAAGCGTTTGTCATTATCCGCGCTGACTACGGTGGCCATAGTTTGATGCTGTTGTTGGTGGTCGTTA
This sequence comes from Aedes japonicus, assembly GCA_034211315.2. Taxonomy (NCBI): domain Eukaryota; kingdom Metazoa; phylum Arthropoda; class Insecta; order Diptera; family Culicidae; genus Aedes; species Aedes japonicus. The sequence goes on from JASCZW010003810.1 coordinate 10,119, forward strand.
TCGAAGATTCGACTGGCTGCTGGATATGAAATCCCGTTGTCTACCCGGATTTTTTGGATGGTGTTTTCCTTAACATAGACGGGGCATTTCCGGCTGAAGATGGGATGGTCACTGGCGTTGCAGTTTCGGCAGAAGGTGGCTGCATTACATGGTATTGTCGGGGATAGCGGATGATTGCCGGAGCAGTTTCCACATGTCGGGGTGGCTTGTTGGCAACGGGCTCGGGTTTGACCGTATTGGAAACACTGGAAGCATAGCATTGGCGATGGGTAGTATGGCCGGGTTCGACATCTCAACCAGCCAAAATCCACGTTGTCTGGTGTTACGGTTCCCTTGATCGTGAGGATTAGCGTGGGTGTGCGGATTCTCCCTCACCGGCGGATCTTGTTATTCTCCGGATATCGCAGACTCCCTGATCTTTAAACGACTCCAGGAGTACGTCATCGGAGAAGACAGTCGTTTCGGAGCACGAGATGACGCACTTGCTTGAATTGAGGGTGGGGTGCTCGACTATTCTTACCGGGAAGCCGTCCGCTAGTTGGGTGAACTTCTTGAGCGTGTCGATATGCTTTTGGTTTCTCATTTTTATTACGTAGCTGATGCCTCGTTTCTCCGGGTAAGCCTCCGTAATTTTAGTACCGAGGAAGCTCTCCACGGATTTCCGAATGAGGAAAGAGGCCTTGGGTAATTCCCCTTGAACCGCTTCTAAACGTAGCACGTTTAACTGCCCAAAATTGCCCTCTGTGTCACCCCAACTAGGGAAGGAGATTCCGGTGTAACACCGTCCCTCCGGTTGAGGTACCCGCTCCGCCTGGCGGGGCAAGGGGGGGAATCCCCGGTGGCATTCCTTAGACTCCGACCAATGGGAGATGTAAAAGTATCAACGAGTAAGGTGACTCACCTGATCACTGCTGTATGAGTTTACCGGTATTATTTACCAGTTAGCGCACTGTAGGTCAGGTGGCGCACTAGGTAGCGCTGCTGCAACGCATCCACTGGCTACGAGGTGGCGTCAAGAGCTTGGACGGAGCTTTTCTTGTGTACAAGCACTTTCAAACAATCACTGCACTTACTCATGCTAGACCATCCAACACAATGGCGATAATTGGCGTCTGTTTTCGGATATACAATAGACAGAATAATTTGCCTTTTTTCCGTGGTTTTTCTTCACTAAATCACTGGCTATAACGCTAGATTAATAGCGGATGATACCGCAAAGCACTGGGGCAAATTTTTTGCGAGAATAACACTGGGGGGGCGCGAAAAAAACGATACGCGTATGGAGCACTTTAACTGGCGAACCGAACACGACGAGATCGAAACTTTCACTGGATAGCCTAGATGGCCAAGTCCTGCTGGACCGCAGCTGCTGCTGTCAGCACTTGTCCACATCAACCCGGCCGTCGCCGACGTGTCCGAAACCTTCCGGTAGTAACATTATATCTGTATCTAATACACTCCTCTTGCACTAAGCCACATTTACAAACTAGGCCTGCACACCGAATCAAAATTCACTTTGGCACGGTTGTGGTATTTTCCTCTAATATCTAGAGAATGCTGGCACTTGGTTGCAGGAAATATCTTCCCCCACACTTTGAACCTCGCTCGCTTGAGGAAGAATCCAACACACAACCCCTTAACTTTTTGAAGCAATTTTTAAAGAAAAATTGTTCACTCAAATCAAAAACAGAATGACTGCCAAGCAACATGGATTCTGTAAAGGACGATCAACTAGAAAAAATTTACTGGAATTTGTTAACTACTCTCTGATAGCAATGGACAATGGTAACCAAGTAAAAGCTCTTCATACAGACATCAGCAAAGCTTTTGATCGCATTGACATACCCATGCTTCTTTTTAAATTGCAAAAAAATGGGAATTGAACCAGAAATTCTCAAATGTATCGAATCCTATCTCTCTAACCGTCAACAAATAGTAAGATTCAAAGGGAAGAAAACAAACCCTATTCAAATCCTCTCTGAAGTCCCCCAAGGCTCTCATTTAGGCTCCCTCTTATTTATTTTGTTTTTAAATGACGTTTCCATTATTCTTTAAAAAAACCTTAAATTTCTTAAATGTATGGTAAAGCAGAAGTCGTATGCCAAAAATAAACCCAAAAGGAGCGGGAATAGTTTCTCTCCCATGTAGGGGATTTGGGAGTAAAAGTAGACAGTTCGTTAGAACTATTAAAAAAAGCTATCGGTAGTATATGAGCACGATCAAGTGCACAGATTTTTGCCAGTCAAGGTGGTGTATTCGATCTCGCCTTGACCTACCCCGCATGGGGATGCTTGGCAAAAGTCTGTGTTTCCTGTTTCGGAATACTACCTCAAAATGCCCTCCGCTCAATTTCAAACTACTTCTATTCAATTTTCACAGCCTGCCGTGAGCTAACGGAACTATCAATACTTTCTCTTCACAACTTTGTTCTCGCAAAAAAAATGCTGTCTACACGGTCAGCCGTTTCAACTCAGTTTGAGTCGTTTTTGACTCACTTTCGTCATTAGTGGAGTCACTCAAATTTGAGTAAATGTCACTGGCATTGGCAAGTCGACAAATCAAAAACATCGACTCAAATCAGATGGATGTTTTTGATTTGTCGACTTGTCAATGCCAGTAACATTTACTCAAATTTGAGTGACTCCACTAATGACGAAAGTGAGTCAAAAACGACTCAAAACTGAGTTGAAACGGCTGGCCGTGTACTCCTAGAGCCTCATGGTGATGAGAAATTATTTCCTTCTCAAAAACAACTTCATCACAGATCGTTACCCCGCGTATGGGAGAATACAAGGAAAGAACAATATCAAGTGCTTAAATTTCTTGATCTTTTTTTTTAGAAATAAGAAATAGAGAAGATTTCATAACATTCCAGCAAGAAATAAGCGTTTTCTATGTCTGGTGTAACAAAAGTCTTTTACAGCTACGCGTTAAAAAATTTAATTCGATAACTTGTAGTAGGAAACGAAACACCCCAGACGTTACTTTTAATTTAGGGAATCAGCCAGTTGAAAAGTGCAAAAGAGTAAGGGACTTAGGAGTTATCTTGGATTTCAAACTTACATTCATTGAACATTAAAATACAATCATCAACAGAGAAAATAATATGCTTGGATTTACAAAACGTTTTTGTTACAATTTTCATGACCCGTACACAATAAAAACATTGTACATTGCATATGTGAGGTCAACACTGGAATATTGTAGCGTAGTTTGGTCATACAATAAGATCGAATAAAATAGGTACAAAAGCAGTTTTTACTATTTGCCCATCGTAAATAAGTTGGACAAGGTTACCTCTTCCATCTTATAAAGCACGCTGTATGCTAATCAGTATCCGATCATTAAAGGAGCGCCGTGAATTTGCATTAGTTTCATTCGTAAATGATATTGTTGCGCAACGCGTTGACTCAGTAGAACTTTTAGCAAAACTTAATTTTTACATTCCGTCCCGGCAATTACGAAATAGAAATATATTTACTACAAGCCATCATCGCACAAATTACGCCTTATTCGACCTCTTAATCAGATGATGGCACAGTACAATAAGCACGGAGAAAATGTTGACTTCACTATGACTAAAACAAAATTGAAGCAATACTTCAATGCAATTAGATAACCTTAACATTAAAAATATAAACCTGATATGTTAGCCTTTTAAGGCATACTATATATTTAAGAAGTGAGACATAAAATTGTTAATATCTTTGTAACAAAACAGTCTACAACTGATTGACGACAAATAAAATAAAATAAAAAATAAAATTTGAATTTGGTGGGTTCTCGGGTACCCTATCGAACACATCAAGGTGTTTTATTTTTGTTTAACACACAACTTACACCTTTAGTTGTACGATGCCTGTGATTTTTTTTAAACTTATAGATCTCACTCATGTGGCGAGTTGCTGCACTTAAATTTCATTCTACATTGGCAATTCGGTTGCTTCAGTTAAAAGTAATAAATAAAATTAATAAATTCATTCTCTAGCTGCTCTGTCAACATTTTAACCTCAGAAGTGCATTAATATAAGAAATTACATATTCTTGACAGGGTAGATAATCAGATCTTCGGTTTTTCAAATTTACATTCTCAAGTTTCTAGATCAACAATCTTTAAGACATCAAGATTCTCAGACTGTTGACTCTACAAAATGGTGACAATTAATCTGATTTCTGAATCAATTTCTGAGAATCTCACATTCTTACACTTCCAAACTCTTAAATGGTATATTTGGAGCAGGAAAATTTAACGGTAGCTTTCAGGAAACAGCAGGACATCACAGAACACCGTGTTTTCAAAGGAGATCTCCGTCATAAAATTGGCTCTGATCTCTGGCCGAGCAAAGGTTTGAACCAAATTGATAACAGATTAACGTTAAGGCTGAATGTACAGTCCAGTTGTTTCCTTTCTTGTAGTTGGTGTAGATTATCCCATTCTTCCATTCCTCCTGCAGTTTAAATCCTGAATAACAGTCGATGAAGGCAATTAGTCAACTTTTCCGAGCCCATATATTAATACCAAGTTGATATCACGATATTGACATGTAAACAAACGTACTACTTCGAACCCCAAAACAATAAGTCAATGTCAAACCCTGACAAATTCCGGTCAGGACCGGATTAAGAATTGCGAGGCTCAAGGCGGATGTGTCAACCAACGTTCTATTCGTTCAACACGTCATTTTTGTCACCGTAGAGCGGAGTGACTTCGATGAACGGGGTGGGGTGACTTCGACCGCCAAGTCCGATATTTATTCAATTTAAAATTATCCTTCTCCAAGTGCCTGATTTTTTTAAGCTTTGAATCATACATATTCAGCATTTTTTAGGGTATATAAATGCATTTTGTTTTTAGCATTTTTCTGTTTCCTTCGCTATAAAAAAGTATTTTTTTAAAAAAATGCTCCGTATGGTACTTTTTACCAAGCCCAACAACAATCATATTTTCAAGCAATAAAATAATTTTAAAAACAACCGACAATCACATTTTTAGATTACTTAAACATTCGTCTCTCTAAGCTTATCGAAAAAATATTAATTTTGTATACATAAACAAATTAATGAATAAAAAAATATATGTTGATCGAAAATTAAGAGCAAACGAATAAACGCGACAACCTTCACGAAGGGTTGCACTACCTTCCAACCTGTCAAAGAGTTTGTTTTGTTTTGTTCTGTGTTGGAGAAAAGGTGTGAAACATTTATTTCGACAAATGATAATCTGTACACAAAATTTAAGGTTCATAAAAAAACATGACAAAGGGGGAGGGATTTGAAATTGGTCCTTTTTTGCGTGACATAATTTACGACCGTTTTCTTTGGGGAATGCTCCACCCCTGTGCTATTCGGGAGACATCTGCATCAAACGGTTTGCATAAAAATTTGGTGTTTTTTTATTCATTAAAGCACTTTAAATGGATAAAATTTATTTTGATCGAAGTCACCCCATTATTGAAAATTGGTCGCGGAATTAAACAATTTTTTCAAAGTTCATCTGACATAATAAATTTTTAAATTTCTGTGTAGTGTTATACTACAGATACCAGTACTGGTTTTAAAATGTCAAACAAAATTTTAAAGATAATTATCATAGAAAATTTCAAAAAATAGTTCAAAAAGTTTTACGGTACTCAAAATCACTATGTTGGAAAGCCTATCATTTCCCATACTCATTTCTATTCAAGTGGAAGTTTTTTCTGCATCTTTGTTCTGACACAGACCAAGTTGATCCAAGGTAGAAGTTTAATGTGGAGAAAACTTGGATTAACTTGAGGTAGCTTGACAACCATTTGTTGTTTAAAAAAAAAGGTGCCCAACCGCTATGACAAGTAAAATTTCACAGCAAAAATTCGTGCGAAAGAACTTTACACCAATTTTTTGCAGATATTTTCTTGTATAATAGGTAACAAAACATACACACTCGAAAACTTAAAACAGCTTCCGGGTCTTTTTTTTATACCGCAATATACCGGACAAAAATGATGTCCAAATTGTGGTTGTATTGTGGTCGAGAATCTAAAAGTTTCGTCTCTAGGATGTGTACGAGAAAAAGTGTCTGCAAAAGCAGTTGCTACCGTTTATCAGTAGCCACGGCTCTCCAACTTTGTTTTGGCCCTATTTGGATTCTTGTCACTATGCGTAATCCATCCTGGAATGGTATACGGTAAAAAGTTAAATACGTGCCAAAAACATCCAATCCACCAAGCTGTCCAGTACTTCGCCCAATAGAGAAGTACTGGGCGATAGTAATGCGGAAACTCTTCGAAACTAAGAAGAAAGCAAACGGTACCAATGATTTCAAGAGAAGAAGGAGAATCGTCATGGTGGGTGTATCTGAGGATACCATACGGAACCTGATGGCCCACGGAAACTACGAAAATTTTACAGAAAGAAGGAATAACATCTTAACCAACGGTTTCTAATTTAGATATAACCCAATTATTTTGAAATAAACAATCTGTTTTGTTGAATTATGAGTATTTTTTTTTGCTGCGATTATTTTGGTTATCGAAATTTGACGTGGCTTTATTATATATTAATAGCATACATATTTATTGAGCAAAATTAAACCTTTTACCTGAAGCTCTTGAAATTAGGTAATGCAAGACAAATAATGAATTATGATTAACAAATTTTGTTTTATTCAATTTCATCTCCTACTTATTCCAAATGCCCGCACCTTTCTTTTCACTCCACTCATCAAATTTTGTACAACTGATTTTTCAAGTGTTTTTTGTGTGGTATTTACCCAAAATTTTCTTCATTTTCAGCTCTGTTTTAATAGTTCTGGGATTTTTGAAGTTCCGTCTTCATAATTGCCCAGAATTTTTCAATTGGTTCAACTTCCGGAGTATTTGGTGGGTTCGTATCTTTTGGCATAGAATTGACTCCGTAGGCTCGGTGCCGCTCCTTTTCAGCATAGTGGCAGGATGCTAGATCAGGCCAAAACAGAGTGCTTCTTTTGAATGGCAAGAGACGCTTCCTGAGGCATTCTTCCGAATAAATCGCACTGTTGAGTATTCCGTAAGTGATAAACGGAGCGTTTATTCCACCACATCCGCAAATCGCCTGCCAGATCAGGAACTTCTTTGCAAATTTCGATAATTTTTTCTCACAAACATCTCCGAACTATTCCTTCCCAGAAACTTGACGGAAGTCGGCCTTGACGTCATCCATCATAATACAACTGACACCTTGGACATTTTAGTGACATGTTTGGAACGTTCTTGAACAGTTGGACCAATTGCGTGGCCATTTTAATCTCCATTGCACCCTTTTTACGACCACTCCCTTCCTTTCTTCGGGCATTCAGACGTACTTTGAATTCCTTATCTCACGAGATGCAGTTGTATTTGCAATTTCAATTGCAATTCCTTTTTTGCGATTCATCGGATCCATTGTAAGTGCTCAACATATGTTCACGAACAATATCTTGATTTGGTGACATGACTGAAGTGACTGATATGGAATAACTATAAAACTTTGAACAATTCAAACAAAACAATTATGCATAGTGATTTGCTCAAATTTTCAGGGTTTTTACTCATACGTATCAAAAGTTACCGAAGATTTTCGTTGTGCAATTTTTATCCAAAACACTCTATATTCTTCCACTTCATCCGCTTCACCTTGCTTCTTCGATGACTTCTTTTGTCATTTTCCTTCCGTCGTGGTATTTTCTTCTACTTCACTTTTTTCAGCCTCCTTCAATCCGTTCCGCTTACTCTATTGAATTTTTCTGCTTCAACTTCTCTTCTTGATTTCTTCCACTTCTTTTCATCCACTTAGGGTTTCGTTTTCTTCTTCCTCCGAAGATTTTATTACGCTTCTCTTTGGGCTACACTTGTTCCACTTATCTTTCTCAACTGTTATCCTACAGTTTGTTTTCTTCCGTAGTTGTTTCCATCGCTGTTTCTACTTTCGCTTCTGTTCTTTAGTTTTTCTTCTTCTGCTTCTATTCGTCCGTCTGGACACGTTTCGGCTTTTCTGTTCTTTTATCAGCTTCTTCCTTTTTCCTGATTCCGCTACAGTCTTCCCATATCAAACTCATCAGCACCAACAGTCCCTCACAAAATTTAGTATTCGTTTTGTTCGCTCCTCTGTATTTGCAAGAGCGTCACGGAGGCTAGTTCCAATGTCATTTCATTTTTTGATAACCACACAATGTTTTTAGTTTTAATGTAGCTCAAGATTCATAACGAAAGTTGTACCACGTCGAGAAAAGTCTGCAAGTAAAGACTGTATTCGATGAAATTTGGACACACAAAATAGGTCACCAAAATCCCGATTCTTTTCAAATTTTCCAAGATCCTGATTCTTTTCAAACTTTCTGGAAATAAAGTACTACTAAATGGTTAAGTTTTGAAATCTTTGGTTTATTGAACCTCTTCTCCTAACCCAAATGCCCGCACCTTTGCCTTGACCCCTTTCATCAAATTTTGGGTAATGATAGGACCGACTTGCTTACTTACTTTTAACCACACTTTCTTTAGTTCAAGTTTATTTTCTATCAGTTTTGGAGTTTTAAAGAGCTTTGCCTTCATGATTGCCCAAAATTTTTCAATTGGGCGAAGTTCCGAGGTGTTTGGAGGGTTGACGTCTTTTGGTACAAAACTACATTATTATCTTTGTACTAGCCTGAGACGGGCCGGGCATAGTGGCAAGATGCCAAATCCGGCCTAAACAGTGTTGGGCCATCGTGAGATCTCAAGAAGGGCAGAAGTCGTTTTTGGAGGCATTCGTCCTTGTAGAGTTGTCCGTTGACGGCCCCAGAGGTGATGAAGGGCTGACTCATTTTGCCACATCCGCAGATCGCTTGCCAGACAAGGAATTTTTTGGCGAATTTCGACAGTTTCTTCTTCCGTGCACTCTCCGGAACGGCCAACTTAGAGGTGGCGACGTATTGTTCCTGTCCTGGCATTTGTTTGGTTTCGGCTTTAATGTAGGTCTCATCGTCCATCACAATGCAGAACGGTTTTGTGAGCCACTCCTGTACAGTTTTCTTGCACGAGTTTTGTCCACCGAGTTCTGTTTATCGCTCCGGTTCGGTGCCTTCTGGACCTTGTACACGCGTAATCCAGAACGTTTCATTGTTTTCTGCATACGCAAACTGAAAATATCGCCTTTTTCGCCACATCCCTGATCGAAATGTTGGGATAACGCTTAAATTGGTTCAATACCATCCTAGCCTTCTCCGGATTTGATGTGCCACGTTTTTTGCCACTTCCATTTTTCCGCTTGGTTGTCTTACGGTCCTTGAACGTTTTGATCACATGAGTTACAGTTGAATGTGCGATTCCGAGCTGTTTTCCGATCCATCGATGAGAAGCGTTTGGGTGAGTGCCCAAAATTTGTTGGCGCACTATTTCTTCATTCCAGAAGCCATCACTGAAATCACTCGACCGATTTTCACGAAACTCATTACACAATTGACACAACACAATGAAAAACATTCAGTTAAAATTTCAATAATTTTTACCTACACGCTAAAAAGTTACGAACAATTGCGTGTGTCCAAATTTCATCGAATACAATCTTTAGTAGACGAGATATATACGTGCATATGTCAAAGGACTAGCAATTAAAAGGGAATAGTATAAGTGATAAAAAGTAAAAAGAATAAAATGATTATGATGAAGGAGAAGCATATGCATTCTGCCAATTATTTTATATCGTAGTTCTAGGTTTCTAAACACCAACTATATTTTCAACTATTTATGTCAAAGTGCATTGGTAATCATTTCATCCACCATACGTATTAATATCCTGACCGCCCTGCGTCTACTTTTGAATCTCTACGAACGAATTGGCTTTTATTGGTTAGTAAACACATTTCATTTCTTACCATTCCACCATTCCGTCCCTCTCGAAATGTGGCCAATACTGTGTGTCATGTGTTTAAAAATAAGCAAACGACTAGGTTTGAACCTCTTCATAAAGATATCTCCCGCTCGGTATGCTGTACCCATTAAATTATGGAGGACGTGACAAGATTGTACGATTTTGGCGCAGCAGAACCACAGCACGATAGTCCTACTACTTCACCAGCATACTGACGTTCGAGAAGAGGTTAAATCACGAGAGCCGGAGGAAAAAGTAACAACGATGGAGGCGCCACGTGTGAATTTTGCCTGCCACTCTCCAGAATGTGCCGGTCCTGTAGATGTCATTGGCGGCGAAGACCATGGGCTTGTGTACGTGTGAGAATTTGCAGATAGAATCAATTACGGTGACCTTCATTCGAATGGCTCTGAAACGGTAAGGTTGAAGAAATTTATAAGAGCTTTGCATAAGCAGGTCAGGTCAGGCTCAGGACTGCATTTCCGGTGCTGTGCCATATTTTTTCTCTATATTCAAGCTACAGCTAGTTTGAGATCATTGTATTTTGAATGATTACTGTTTGAACTCTACTAATAATCACCACTTGATAACGGCTTTTACAATCGAAAAATATTAGGATGACCAAAGATATGAAGATCAGAGTAACGTTCCCAAAACCGCTGATTTGCAAACATCTGCAATCTCCAAACCAGAAACACTGACAAAACTTCAAGCAACAACAATCATCGAGCGCATTCCAGAATATATGAATTTATTAGTATTTTTATTTCAGCTCGTAAAACCTTTTCACTCGTAAGCGCGCCTTGTTGTGTTCAGAAGGAATAAAGCGCCAAGAAACAAGTCTTCGACATGCCAGTCAGTGCGAGAACATCTTGCTATCGGTACTCATGCTTGTTATTATTGCTGTAGTTGTTGTCCCGGGTGACTTCCTTCCTGTGGAGCTATAGCTGCTTATGACAGACACTACGAGCGATATAGTTGCCCTCAATCTGCGTTCAGTCCATGGAGCAGCATCAACTACCGAGAACGGAACAAAAGATGCAGAAAAGAACTCGCATTCCAACCGGGAAACTAGGACGTAAAAGTTTAAAAGTAAAAAATAACACCAACAACAGCCAAACAATAAGAGGGAATCGTTCTTCCGTCCGATGTTGAATCTTATATTCCTTCCTTTCCAAGACTTATTTTCACACTTGTGTGGATCGCGAGGAGAATCGAGAGTTTGATTGGATTTTTATTGTTATCCAGCAAATGGCGATGGTTTGATTGTTATGGTTTGGAAAGGTGCTGTCTTGTGTAGTGTAATGCTAGCTATGCATGAACATTTTACTGCTGTAAGTATATTACTAACATGAAACGGTGTTATGGCTAGGATTGTGCGTCTTGGAATTGTCTGAAATGTTATATAAATCAAATCTGTGATGATCTCCATTCTTGAGATTTATGACAATGGTGATGACAATACCAAATCTCCGGATTGGCCCTTAGCTAAAGCGTATTCGACCTAAGCATAACCATCCTGATTGTTTAGGAATTAAACTTTATTTGTTTTGTTAATGATCGGTACGATGTCTTCAATAGCATGCGTGATGAAGCAAAGAGCTTTAGTAAAACGTATTTTTGTAGAATACCGTATCGTGTTTGGCCGATTGAGTCGACTGTTGGAACTGTACAAAAATGCAATTACTTTAGTAAACGGGGTAAAAAATGAGAATTTTCTTTCAGGGCCTTAACCAAAAGATTTGTTAGTAGAAAAGAAAACTGATTGATTTATTTGGAAGGCATGGCTCTTTACTTAAAAAGCTATGAACAATTGAATAGGATCCGTCATCAACTGTTCGACGGAGCTTTGTCCTGATGTGTGAACAGGAGCGTTGTACAGCTTCTTTATCGATTTGATGAATGCATCTTTTGATTCTTTTAATCAGTTGTTTACAGTCTTCGGCTCTCCAGTTGTTTGTAATACCAGCGAACTCAAATATCCAAAGAAGAAATCTTCAATCGGGTGATACTGGGGCAAATTTGATGGATTGTGATACATACAGGATGTTATGGCTTTCCAAGAAGGCTTGTGTTTTTTCTCGCATAGGGTGACGACGTATTATCCGGTCAAAACACGAAATTCTAATCTGCATGATATGTTTGAAGAAATGGAATCAATATTTCTTAAAACATTTATTTTTCTACATTTCTTGATTAATATCCAAACCACTGCACAGTGGGCAAACACTGAGGAAAAAATCTGTAACTTTTGTCGCTTTTAAGCGCGGCTTGTAAACAAGACCGTTTCTGCTTGGAAATTGTCTAGGAATCGATTGGAACTGGTTTTAATCACCGCACGGATATGGTTGTTGAGTTAAAGAGCTTAATTTAAGGAAAGGCTCAAGATCAACAAAATAGTGCAAGTCCCATGTAACATATCCTGGAAAATCGAATGGAAGCTGAAATGACTAAATAGAGTTGATGAATTCCATGCTTAAACATTTTATATTGCTTCTGATTTTGTTTGCATGTTTTACCTTTCCATGCAATGGTCAAAATGCATTTTTTAAATATTGAGTATTTATACCAGAAATAGTGAGTTTTTTATATTAGATCGACGAATTAGATCGATAAGTAGTTCCCTTCTGGAGTTATCGCCGAAAACAAACCGTGTAAAAAAACTTGAATTGAAAGTGACAAAGGAACGGCTGATTTGAACCCACTTCCCTTATAGCTCAAGATTAACAAAATAGGGCTAGTCCTATGTGAAATTTTCGGAAGAACCGAAAAGAGGTTGTATTATATACCACACGGCTTGGCAAACAAAGATTCAGCTGATTTTACCGCACTTCCTCTTATATTCTTGGGATAAATAATTCAACTATACGGATTTAACTGGGGTGAAATCAGCCATATCTTCGTTCACAGAGCCGTGCGGTAGTTGAAACAGCTTCTATTCGATTTTCCAGAAAATTTCACGTGAGACCAGCACTATTTTGTTGATCTGGAGCCTCTCCGTGCAAAGATGTTTATAAATTATTCAAGAATATAAGGGGTAGTGGGGTAAAATAAGCTCTTTTAACTCCACAACCATATCCGTGTAGTAATTTAAACCAGTTCCATTCAATTCCCCAGACAATTTCCAAGCGGAAATAACCTTGTTTACAAGCCGCGCTTAAAAGCGACAAAAGTTACGGATTTTTTCCTTAGTTTTCATCAGCTCTTTCCCACTGTGCACTGGGCTTGAAATATGATTTGGAAATTCCTCTCTCAGAAATGGCAATATTAAGCATCACCTTTTGCTCAAACTTATGTTTTACGTTCGGTGATACAGTAGAAATGTTATCAGAATAATATCGATCGTTTCGTGGTGACACCACGAATTTTTACATTTGGAATTTAGTAGATTTTATAAAATTGTGAATATAAAAGAGATACCAATTCATTTACTCTTTTTAAATAGTTCATTCATTTTGAGTACCATTTGTTTTATGGTTCATTTATTAATTTTGCTCCACTCCTCACACAACATGAAAAATGAGTTCCTAGTTAAATTGAGTTTTACACCAACCTAACATAACCTCGCAAAATGAATCGGATGAATTTCTTTTGACAGGAGTCCGTGGTTTGTTTATTTCATTTGTTTGAATTCAAAAACAAACAAACCACGAATACCTGTCAAAACTGAATTCCATTCATCAGGATGAACAACACGTTCACTAGTGACGTCATCTTGCAAAATTCTATTATGGCACCGAGCGTAACTCATCAGACAAATGGACTTTACCATGTGTGAGTCTCGGCTATCGAACTATGTTCAAGTATCGTTGCCCCTCTTGCATCTGTCAATCTTCGAGTGGGGTCATATTTAAAGACCGTTTCTACAATGGAAAATGGAATGGCTTCTCCTAACAAAAAGGAAAGTGGTTTGCGTCATGGCGAGTAGCGACCTTCACAAAATTCCACTTCGTTTATCAATATCATATTTATGAAAAATCATGAAGATAGAGCTGACGCATGTCATTTTTTGGGATAAATGCCTAGCTGGTCTCTACTAACGTTTTCCCCAGGGACGTTCCGGTGGTTCAGGAGTAACCAATATGGTCAAGGATCCTCTTTAAGTTTATGATGAAAGGTTTGTGGTTGCGTTTGTATGAAAAACAAACGTATTCGTTTAATGCGCGCATTCCAAACACCGTCTCTTTTCGGATGGATGGTAAAAAGAAAGGAAAATGATATTTTAACAAATCAAATTTCTTTTTATTCACTAAGAACTTCACAAAAATACTCTCACTCCCTGCTGTGCCGCCTTGCGGCAGCTGCCGGAACTTTGGCCATAGGTGAAAAAAGGATATTCTTAAGTTCCTTGGTCTCTTTTTTGATCAAATCATCCGTCGTTTTGGCCACGCAATTATTTGAATATACTTTCCTCTTCAGAACGTTGGGGCACGTTGGGAAGGTTGGCGTGCTTGGCCACCACCGAAATGCTGAACCGCTTCATTTCCCCCAGCGCCCGCTTCGAGAAGTGGGCCGATGATAGGCCGATCCAGCCAAAACACCACGTCGTCATCCTTACGATACTTTTTAATGAAGGTGGCAACTGCTAGGGAGGCACTCGCCTTTCTTTGCCAGCCCCGACAAAAAAAGGGGGAATCTGACAGCCCCTTTTACTGATTGTGCGACACAGCAATACCTCCATTGGGAACTTCGTTTGCGCTTTGTACTTCACACTTTACGGTGCTATTTTTTGTGTACGGAGAGGCGAAGCCTTTGCCTTGCCAGTCGTTGCCTTCCAATGTGTACGTCTCGTGCGTCTCGTCGTCCATAACAACCACCACGATCCACTTTTCGGCGAGCTCTCATTGACTAGAATCTTCAGCCGTTGTTTTTGGGCTTCCGCTTGGTTCTCCACAACTTACGGCTGGCTTGGACTGACGCTTCTCCCTGTGGATATCCATTTTGGCCAATTCTTCTTGACCAGTTTGGCCGGTCGCTTACCGACCTCTCGGCCCAACGCACGGAAAGAAGTGGCAACCTTGTCTTCCGTCTGCCGGTTAAGCTTCTATTTCAATCCTCTAGTCGCTCAAAATGGCCGGACGGCTGGAACCAGGCTTCCACTCTCCCTTCTCCAGAAGTCTCTTTTTTATTCCTTTATTATCGAGATTTTCATCTCAGGACTGGTTTGTCTCCCGTCATACATTCAGGGTATTTTCGTAATTTGTACGTGGGTGAAGTTAGAACTCATGACTTTGGCGTGAGAGGTATGGATGCTAACCAATCAGTGCTGACGATGTTGTTGGGGCCCCTTACTAGGTACGATGATGGTGATGTCGGCTATTGTAAACCGACTGGAGAAAGAGAAAGAGTTCATTACCAATTATGTGTTTATTGCGTACAGGGCACCAAATTGAATATGAATGTTTTTAAATTGGAAATATTTTCCAGCATAGCAGAAACAACAATTTCTGCTAGATCCAAAGATGTGAAGAGAAATTACCGATAGCGTTCGGCAGGTTATGAAATTGAATAAAAGTAGTTTGATTGAATTGAATTGAAAATTGATTCTCATAACATGTCGCCTTTAGGGAATGTAAAACAGAAATTTTACATCGCTAGAACCATTCTGTGCATTTTGCGGAATTTTACTGCAATCAAGCGCGTACATTTTTGCCAGTCAAGATGGCGGATTCGCTACTGCCTTGACCCACCACCTGCATGGAGATGTGTGGCAGAAATGTGTACGTTTGCTTCGAAATACTGCTTAACAAAAAACTCTGCATTAATTGATATGTTATATATTCTCCGTGCGAGTAACGATTATGATGTGAAGGAGATGTTCGCTCATCACCATGAGGCACCAGAGTGAACAACAATGTTTTTTGGCTAGAATGAAAGATAATGAAGAGAAAGTTTTGATAGTACCGCTGGTACGGCAAGTTAAAATGTAATGTTTTTAGGAAAATTAAGGCAGAAAAGGGCATGTATACGATGGTACTCAGACCAGGACATTTTTGCCTAACATCCCACTGCGGGAGTGGGTTGAATGAGCACGGACTAAGTCCGCCACTTCAACAGGCACTATCAAAACTTTCTCTTCATATCTTTCATTCTAGCCAAAAACATTGTTGTTCACTCTTGGTGCCTCATGGTGATGAGCGAACATCTCCTTCTACATCAAAAAACTCTGGTTCAATTTCAAACTACTTCTGTTCTATTTCATAGCCTGCCAAACGCTATCGGACCTATCGATCCTTTTCTTCACATCTTTGGTTATAGCAGAAATTGCTGTTCACTACTGGGAACCCTTGATGCGGGTAAGATATTTCAAATTTCAAAACATTCTAATTCAATTTGGTGCCCTGTACGCAATAAACACATAATTAGTAATGAACTCTTTCTCTTTTTCCAATCGGTTTACAATGGCCGACATCACCATCATCATACCTAGTAAGGGGCCCGAACAACATCGTCATTATTAGAATAAATCTTGCAAATCGCATCTGGAGCGCTTCTAAGTAATTGCCTTGTCTTAAAACCATAACACTTAGTGAGTGACCCGAGCAGCATTTTTACTGTAACTGCTTAACAAAATAAACCACTATCGCACTGTGAAATAGAGTATCATAAGTGTTAGCTTAAATCGGATGATTTTATTTATATTATTTTTCAAGAAACCTCCGATACGTATCCTGTTTGTTCGTTTTTCAACAATTTTGATAAGCCGTAACGCTTGTCCTGCATATTCCAGGGATAAAACTTTTCTTATCAACCTATGACACATAGAAGGGACCATAGAGTTCTCAGCATCGACGTATCTTAACCAAACTACAAGTTATATATTTATGTCTCGTGATTGTTTTTCAAAATTTGCTATGAAAATTTAACTCATAGAGTAGGGAAAGGTGGTTACCAATATGAGCACTTTTCGATTGTCTTACTGTATTTACCTCAGCCGTATAAACATCACACAAAACGGGGGAAAAACAATGGACTACTCACCGATCTGGTATCAAAATTGTACTCAAAATAAATAATGAACAGACAAAAATGCTCACTTACGAAAAATTCTTTTGTTTTCATGTGTCATACTGAAGATCAATTTGACTAGTGAAGTCATGAAGATGTACGTTTCGTGCAATTCGAGTTTGGATTTACTTACGTTATACAAAAAAAAGTTTATCCGGCGTTTATGTCTTTTCTTGAGATTTTATGTGTTGATTAATAAAAAAAAGGGTAACAAATTACGCAAAAAATGTACACAGATAAAAAGAAAGATTGAATTTTCTGCGTAATCTAATGCACATAAAGGGAATGCTAGATATGGCAGAAAATAATGGAATATTTCTTGTAAATTTAAGCAAGATAACGCCTCAATCTAGCCTCTTGTATGAAAGACTTTAAACATTGTTGTATGGCGCATGAAAAATTGCAAACAATTTCGTTGTTTACGCCTCCTTTGCCTTGGAATTCAACGAAGGGAAATTTTACACGCTGGTTAAAATTAGTTATTTTCTGTTTATACATCCCGAAATGGATACTACGATTTAAGTGTGTTGTACAGAGTTTTAGTGTGTATTTTGCAACTTTCTCGAATGTAAACATTGTGCCTAGCTGTCATTTAGTGCTCATGAGTTTTTCGTGCTCAAAATTGTCAGTTTCGTGTTCAGCATTGGAAGTTGATTGTTGCAAAATGCCCAAAACAGCACGAAATTCGATTTACATCTGAAAATTGATGCTTGAACATCAGAAAAATGGCAAAAGCTACCGTGATGTTGCCAATATTGCTCAGCTTCTCAAAGATACGGTCGCTAGGATTGTGTAGATGTACAAACAGTGTGGTTCTATCTCACCAGCTAAGTGATCGGGGCGTCCTTCGAAGACAATTGGCCGAATTGACAGAACTATCGTGAAGAAGGCGGAGTTGGACCGGGGACTATCAGGTCCGAAAATTGCGAAATTTGATTGCGAAACAGATTGAAAGCCAGTTTTCCACGCAACTGACTTCACAATCCGTACGAAATCGTCTTCACAAATAAGTACGTAAGGACAGAGAAGCACTTAAGAAGCCATGGTTGTCCGCAAAAAATATAGAAAAATATTGAAGTGGGCCCAGGACCACATTTCATGGACCAGTGATGACTGGAATAAGGTGATTTGGTCAGACGAGACAAAAGTAATGCTGTTTTGGTCTGATGGTATCACAAGAAAATGGCGATGCACCGTTGAAAGTTTGAAAAAGGAGTGTTTGCGGCCTACACACAGTGATCGAAAAAGTTTTTTTTTTCTCGGCGAAATTAACGACTCCTAAGGGTTACGTTTCGGAACCATGGCGTCTTTGACATAGTTGTATTTAAGCAAGTTGTTTATCCTATGGTGATAATTTTGTAGACCCAAACTTTACCGCTAAGGCGGCGCTGTTGCAAACTATTGAACAAAACTCAATAGAAGAGTGACGTCAATGTCGATTTTGTAGGTAATATAATTTCGAGCAACTTTGTTCAAAACACCATTTTTATAGTTCTTCATTTGACCATGATAGAGTTATTTTTCTGCTTTAAACCCTGATTTAAATTTAAATGTTATCTCTAAAAATAAAGTTTTTTTATTAGAATTTTTTTGTTTTGCATTGTGAAAAAAAGTGATATTGGAACAAAATATAGAAAACGTTATAGTGGACATTTTTGCTCTACATTTTTTTTAATACAACTAATCATTTAGAAGTAACGGGTAATTTTAACTAAAAACATGCGTGTTTTTCTTTTCGACCATATGATTATTAAGTCCAAAATTGGCCAGAAAATCATCAAGTTCTTGTTTTAATGGGTATCAAGGAACAATTTTCTGTATAAATAAGCCCGGGTACTCCTGGGGCACATGAGCGGGGACTGCTTAAAATCGGACATGTTTTTTGTTAAAATTTGCACTAACTTTTGAACAATAAAATATACCCAAATATTCTGCTCAGCAAATATATGCAACATATTTTTTCGACATTTCGTTGGAAGATTATTTTTCCCTAACAATTCAAACTAAAAAGTTAGAATGAAAAAATCCTAATCTACACAAGCAAAATAGCTCTGTACTAAAGCAGTGGACAACTTGTTTAAATACAACTTTGTAGAAGATACTATGATGCGGAAACGTAATCCTTAGGATCCTAATTTCGCCGTGAAAAAGCCTTTTCGGCGAGTAACTTTAACAATATTGATTTTTCAACCAACTGAGCATGACTTTGATTTTTTTTCTGCAGGTAGTGTGTGTGTGTGTGTGTGTGTGTGTGTGTGTGTGTGTGTGTGTGTGTGACAATCTTAAACTCATTGGCCAGCAATGGTATTATGAAAGAAATCTGTTTACAACAATCCCTCAAGTGACCATTGGAAGCAGCTTAAATCCAAGAGCTAGAAAGTGATAGCTCTATTGCACATCCAGCAACACATTTCAGAATGATGTAGAAGGAGATGTTCGCTCATCACTAATCAGTCGGTGCGAATCAAAACAAACCCAAAAAAGGAGAGAGTTCCTCTCCCATGTGCGCATCGGTAAACAGAGTGCACACAATAGATCGCTAGAATAACTATACAAGCCACAGTGGTACATGAGCGTCTTCCAACCGGACATTTTTGCCTGTTGAAGTGGCGGACTTAGTCCGTGCTTCGACCTACCCCGCAGTGGGATGTTTGGCAAAAATGTCGTTGGTTCGAGTACCACTGTACACATGCCCTTTTCGCTCAATTTTCCTTAAACATCTGTTATATTTCCAAGCCAGCCGCACACTAGCGGAACTATCAGGATTGAACAGAAGCTTAACCGGCAGACGGAAGACAAGGTTGCCACTTCTTTCCGTGCGTTGGGCCGAGAGGTCGGTGCGACCGGCCAAACTGTCAAGAAGAATTGGCCAAAATGGATATCCACAGGGAGAAGCGTCAGTCCAAGCCAGCCGTGTCGGAGAACCAAGCGGAAGCCCAAAAACAACGGCTGAAGATTCTAGTCAATGAGAGCTTGCCGAAAAGTGGATCGTGGTGGTTGTTATGGACGACGAGACGTACGAGACGTACACATTGGAAGGTAACGACTGGCAAGGCAAAGGCTTCGCCTCTCCGTACACAAAAAATAGCACCGTAAAGTGTGAAGTACAAAGCGCAAACGAAGTTCCCAATGAAGGTATTGCTGTGTCGCACAATCAGTAAAAAGGGGCTGTCAGATTCCCCCTTTTTTTTTGTCGGGGCTGGCAAAGAAAGGCGAGTGCCTCTCAGAAGTTGAGACCTTCATTAAAAAGTATCGTAAGGATGACGACGTGGTGTTTTGGCTGGATCGGCCTATCATCGGCCCACTTCTCGAAGCGGGCGCTGGGGGAAATGAAGCGGTTCAGCATTTCGGTGGTGGCCAAGCACGCCAACCTTCCCAACGTGCCCCAACGTTCTGAAGAGGAAAGTATATTCAAATAATTGCGTGGCCAAAACGACGGATGATTTGATCAAAAAAGAGACCAAGGAACTTAAGAATATGCTTATAAGCTTCCTTTTTTCACCTATGGCCAAAGTTCCGGCAGCTGCCGCAAGGCGGCACAGCAGGGAGTGAGAGTATTTTTGTGAAGTTCTTAGTGAATAAAAAGAAATTTGATTTGTTAAAATATCATTTTCCTTTCTTTTTTACCATCCATCCCAAAAGAGACGGTGTTTGGAATGCGCGCATTTAACGAATACGTTTGTTTTTCATACAAACGCAACCACTATGATGACTATGATGCTTGTCTGTCCGTACATATGACCTGGAAACGTCAACATCGATAGCCACTCCATCCGTCCTCTTTTATACCATATGAATTGCCACGGTCAGCGCATCATATACAGGTGATAGACAAAATGATAGAGACAGGCAAATTTTTGTTCGACTTTGTAGTGCTTTAACTTCATGAAATATTATCCGACTTAATTTCGCCAAGAAGCATTCGACTGGAAAAATAATGTTGTTGTATACCTCTGGGTTGTTCCGGGTTTTCGGAGAGGATGTCTCACATGTTTAATTTGTGATGTAATTTTGCACAAGATGCCGCCGTCAATTTTTTTGGTAAACACACGTAAAGACAAAATATTCACCAAGCAAATGAAATGTCCATTACAAGAAACGGCCTTAAATTGACTGAGATATGGCCATTTCCTTGAAACAGGTTCTGATAAAGGGTCCTGGATGCGGTTAATTCTCTATTTTACTCAAAATTTGCCATGTGACAGCTTTTTCATCTTGTTTTTTCACCACAAACCTTTCATCATAAACTTAAAGAGGATCCTTGACCATATTGGTTACTCCCTGAACCACCGGAACGTCCCTGGGGAAAACGTTAGTAGAGACCAGCTAGGCATTTATCCCAAAAAATGACATGCGTCAGCTCTATCTTCATGATTTTTCATAAATATGATATTGATAAACGAAATGGAATTTTGTGATAAATATATATATATATATATATATATATATAGTATATATATATATATATATATATATATATATATATATATATATATATATATATATATAGTAAATATATATATATATATATATATATATATATATATATATATATATATATACTATATATATATATACTAAATATATATATATATATATATATATATATATATATATATATATATATATATATATATATATAAAATGGATTTCTGTCTGTCTGTCTGTCTGTCTGTCTGTCTGTCTGTCTGTCTGAACCTAATAGGCTCGAAAACTACTGAACCGATCAGCGTGAAATTTTGTATGGAAAAGGTTTTGGGGCCGGGGAAGGTTCTTATGATGGTTTGAGACCCCTCCCTTCTCTGGAAAGGGGGGCTCCCATACAAATGAAGCACACATTTCTGCATAACTCGAGAACCGATCAAGCAAAGGAACCCAAATTAAGCATGCGGAAGTTTTTGGAGGCAATAAATGTTTATATGGTAGTCAGAGACCCCTCCCTCTCTAAAAGGGAGGCTCCCATACAAATGAAACAGAATTTTCTGCATATCTCAAGAACTAATCAAGCAAATGGAACCAAATTTTGCATGTGGGGTTTTGTGGAGACAATTTTTTTTTCTATGGTGGTTTGAGACCCCTTCCCTCTCCTAGGAGGGGTGCTGTTATACAAATGAAACTAAAATTTCTCCATAACTCTAGATCTAATAAAGCACATTGAACCAAATTTGGCATGCGGGGATTTTAAAGGCAATGATTGTTTCTACGATAGTATGAGACCCCTCCTCTCTCTCTCTGGGAGGGGGGGTGTCATATAAATGAAACAAAATGTTTCTATATATCTCGAGAACTAATCAAATGGAACCAAATTTGGCATGTAGAGATTTTTGAAGGCAAGAAATATTTCTAAGGTGACTCTTCATCCCTCCGCCCTCTGTAAGAGGGGGGGCTCTCATACAAATGAAACACACATTTGGGCATAACTCGAGAACTAATCAAGCATATGGAACCAAATTTGACATCTGAAGGTTTTTGGAGGACCGAAATGTATCTATAGAGGTTTGAGACTCCTCTGTCATCTGGAATGGGCCAAAGGGGGGGGGGGGGGGCTTCCATACAAATGAAACACAAATTTCTGAATAACTCGAGAACTTATCAAGTTAATGGAACCAAACTTGGCGTGTGGAGTTTTTCGAAGGCAAGAAATGTTTCTATTGTGGTTTGAGACTCCTCCGCTCACTGAAAGAGGGGTCTCTAATATATATGAAACACGAATTTTTGCATAACTCAAGAACAAATCAAGCAAATGGAACCAAATTTGGCAAATGGAGGTTTTTGAAGGAAACAAATGTTTCTAAGGTGGTTTGAGACCCCTCCGCCTTCCGAAAGGAGAGACTTCCATAAAAATGAAACATAATTTTTAGCATAACTCGAGAGCCAATGAAGCAAATGAAACCAAATTTGGCATGTTGAGGTTTTTGGAGGCAAGAAATATTTCTATGGAAGTTCAATACCCCTCCCATTTTGAAAGGGGGGGGGGGGCTCCCATACAAATAAAAAGCAAATTTCTGCATAACTGGAGAACTAATCAAGTAAATCAAACCACTTTTAGCATATGGAGGTTTTTGGAGGGTAGATTTCTATCTATATGCATAAAAATGAATTTCTGTCTGTCTGTTTGTTTGTCAGACCCTTATAGACTCTGTTCTGAGTGAGTTCTGAACCGACCAACGTGAAAATTTATATGAAGGGGTTTTTGGGGCTGGAGAAGGTTCTTATGATTGTTTGAGACCCCTACACTCTCAGGAAGGGAGGCTCTCATACAAATGAGACACAAAATACCTCATAACTCGAGAACTAAACAAGCAAATCGAATCAAATTTGGCATGTGGGGGGTTTTGAAGGTAAAAAAAATCATAAAGATGCCAGTTATATTAAATTTCCTTCCATTTAGTTGCAAGCGTAGCAGCGCACGCACCGGACGCAGCTATTATATGTATAACAATGAATTTCTGTCTGTCTGAACCATATAGAATCGAAAACTACTGAACCGATCGGCGTGAAATTTTGCGTGGAGGGGTTTTTGGGGTCGTAGAAGGTTCTTATGATAGTCTGGAACCCCTCTCATATCTGGAAGGGGGGGGCTCCCATACAAATGAAACATACATTTCTGCATAACTCGAGAACTAATCAAGCAAAGGAAACCAAATTTAGCAAGTGGGAGTTTTTGGAGACAAGATATGTTTCTATGGTTTCTATTATTGGAAAAGTATCCTATGATAGTTCGAGACCCCTCCCGCCTATAGAAAAGGGGGCTCCCATGCAAATGAAAAACAAATTCCTGCATAACTCGAGAACTAATCATGCAAATGGAACCAAATTTGGTATAGGCGAGTTTTTGAAGGCAAGAAATGTTTTTATTGTAGTTTGAAGCCCCTCCTCTCTCTCTCTCTGAAAAGCGGGGGTCCCCATACAAATGAAACACAAATTTCAAACAAACATGAGAACTATGCCTACTGCTATGCAAATTTGTATGCAGTATGGCCGGAAAATTTGTATGCAGTATGTCCGGATTTTTTATGCTGGGATTTTTGGAGTCGGTGAAGGTACTTATGATGATTCGAGACTCCTCCCTCATCTGGAAGGGGGTGCTCCCACACCAATGAAACACAAATTGCCACATCACTCGAAAACTAATCAAGCAAATGGAACCAACTTTGGCATATGGGGAGTTTTAGACAAGATTTTTTTCTAAGGTGGTTTGAGACCTGATCTCTCTGGTGGGAGGGGGGGGGGGGGTGGCCTCTCAAACAAACGAAACAGAAATTGGAACCAAACATGAGAATTATCCATGCAACTTAAACTCAAAATGTGTATTTCTAGGGTAAGAAGCATGTACTGATAGAAGTTTGACCCCTGCTTAGCCAAGAATGGGGAGGCTTGAGTTACTCTCAGTGCTACATTATGCACAAGAAGTTGATCAAAGGTTATGCAAGGGAAAATTACATTCAAACTGACAGAATACGGCTTCGTTTGATGATACATTTTTTTGTCAATGAAATGCTTCTACGCAGAAAGGAAGACCTATAGAAACTACCGATCCATAAGTTTAATTAAAAACATAAATCTTTGCTTTTTTTCAGAAATTACATTAGTAAACGAAAATATTTTAACCAGATGCATTCACAAAAACAACATAAATGAGCAGGTTCTATTAAATTTTCATTCATTTTGTTGCATGCTTAGCAAGGCTCGCACCGGGTTCAGCTAGTATATATATATATATATCTATATATATAAAAATGGATTTCTGTCTGTCTGTCTGTCTGTCTGTCTGTCTGTCTGTCTGTCTGACCCTAATAGACTCGAAAACTACTGAACCGATCGGCGTGAAATTTTGTATGCAGGGATTTTGGGGTCGGAGAAGGTTCTCATGATGGTTTGAGACCCCTCCCTTTACTGAAAAGGGGGCTCCCATACAAATGAAACACTAATTTCTACATAACTCGAGAACTAATCAAGCAAAAGAAACCAAATTTAGCATGTGTGAGTTTTCAAAAGCCAGAAAGGTTTCTATGGTACCTTAAGACCCCTCCTGCCCTAAAAGGGGGCTCCCATACAAATAAAACACAATATTCTGCATAACTCGGGAACTAATCAAGCAAATGGAACTAAATTTAGCATGTGGTGGTTTCTGAAGACAAAAAATGTTTCTATGTTGGTTTGAAACCCTTACTCATCCTAAAAGGGGGGGGCGGTCTCCGATACAAATGAAATACAATATTGTGCATGACTCGTGAACTAATTAAGCAAATGGAACCAAATTTAGTATGTGGTGGTTTTTGAAGACAAAAAATGGTTCTATGTTGATTTGAGACCCCTCCCATTTCTGAAAGGGGGAGGATCCGCATACAAATAAAACGCAAATCCTTGCATAACTCGAGAACTAATCAGGGAAATGGAACCAAATTTGGCATGGGGATGTTTTTGAAGGAGAGAAATGTTTCTTTGGTGATTTGAGACTCTTTCGCCATATGAGGAGGGAGCGAGGAGGGGGGGGGGGGGGCTCTCAAACAAGTGGAACACAAATTTCTGCATAACTCGAGAACTAATAAAGCAAACGAAACCAAATTTGGAATAGACGAGTTTTTTTAGGACATGAAATGTTTTTATGGTGGTTCAAAGCCCCCCCCCCCCCTCTAAAAATGGGGGCTCTCAAATAACAAGTTTCAACCAAACATGAGAACTATGCCTGCTGCTTTGCAAAATTTGTATTCAGTGGTTTTTGGGTCCGGAAAGCATCTTATGATAGTTCAAGACCCCTCCCGCCTCTAGAAAGGGGGATCCCATGCAAATGAAAAACAAATTCCTGCATAACTCGAGAACTAATCAAGCAAATGGTACAAAAAATGGTACGGGTGAGTTTTTGAAAGCAAGAAATGTTTTTATGGTGGTTTGAAGCCCCTCCTTCCTTTGGAAAAGAGAGGCTCGCATAAAAATGAAACACGAATTTAAGCCAAACATGAGAATTTTCCCTACTGCTGTGCTAATTTGTATGTAGGAGTATTTAGGTCTGGGAAAGCATCTAATGATAGTTCAAGACCCTCCCGCCTCTAGAAAGAGAGGTCCCCATGCAAATGAAACCAAATTTGGTATGGGCGAGTTTTTGAAGGCAAGAAATGTTTTTATGGTAATTTGAGACCTCTTCTCACTCTGGAAAAGGGGTCTACATACGAAACACAAATTTAAACCAAACATGTGAACTATCCCTACCGCTATGCAAATTTGTGTGCATGGGGTTTTTGGGTCCGAGAAAGGATCTTATGATAGTTCGACATCCCTCCCGCCTTTAGAAAGGAGGGCTCCCATGCAAATGAAAAACTATTTTCTGCATAACTTAAGAACTAATCAAACAAATGGAACCAAATATGGCATGTGGAGGTTTTTGTAGGCAAGAAATGTTTCTACGGTGGTTTGAGACCCCCCTCCTCTTTGGAAGAAGGGGCTCTCCTACAAATGAAACACGAATTTGAGCCAAACATGAGAATTATCCCAACAGGTATGACTACTTTTATGCAGGGATTTTTGGAGTCGGGGAAGGTTCTTATGATAGTTCGAGACCCCTCCCGCATCTGGAAGGGGTACTTCCACACCAATGAAACACAAATTTCTGCGTAACTCGAGAACTAATCAAGCAAATGGTACCAAATTTGGGATGTGGGAGTTTTCGGAACTAAGAAATGTTTCTATGGAGGTTTGAGACTCCTCCCCTCTCTGGAAGGGGTGGGCTCTCATGAAAATTAGACACACATGCCAACCAAACATGAGAATCATACCTACTGTTATGAAAACTTATATGTAGGGGTTTTTGAGGCCGGAGAAGGTTCTTATGATGGTTCGAAGCTCCTTCCCTCCTGGAAGGGAAGCCTTCTATACAAATGAAACACAAATTCCTGCAAAGCTCGAGTTCTTGGAATTGGAGTTCTTCAAATAGAACCAACTTTGGCATGTGGGGGTTTTTGAGCAGGATTTTTTTCTTAGGTGGTTCGAGACGCCTTCCCTCTGGAGAGGGGGAAGGAGGGCTCTCAAACCAATGAAACAGACATTTGAACCAAACATGAGAATTATCCATGCAACTAAAACCCAAAATGTGTATTTCTCGGGTAAGAAGCATATTCTGATAGAAGTTTGAACCCCTTTTTAGTCAAGAATTGGTTGAGTTATTCTCAGTGCAACATTATGCACAAGAAGTTAATCTTAGGTTATGCAAGAGAAAATTACGTATAAATCGACAGGATACAGCACCGTTTGTCTTAGAAATGTTTCCACGCAGAAAGCAAAACCGGTAGAAACAACCGGTCCAAGGGTTAAACTAACAACAACACCCTTTTTTTGAATAAATAACACAGACAAGCAAACAAAAATATTTTAACCGGATTTATTCAGAACAAAAACCATAAACGCGCCAGTTCTATTATTTTTCATTCATTTAGTTGCAAGCGTCGCAGCGCACGCACCGGGTTCAGCTAGTATATATATATATATATATATATATATATATATATATATATATATATATATATATATAAAATATATATATATATATATATATATATATATATATATATATATATATATATATATATATATATATATATATATATTATATATATATATATATATATATATATAGTATATATATATATATATATATATATATATATATATATATATATATATATATATTTATATAAATACCACATACAAACACACAAAAAACATATACGCTAGAACCAAACATTGTTCCTTTGTGCTAGAACATGTGACATGA
>JASCZW010003811.1:0-75000 GCA_034211315.2 Aedes japonicus
GTAGTAACGCAAATTATGACTGAGCTGCAGCGCGAATGGAGGGAACATTAGCGGTCAAGCAGCGTCGGTGTCCCACGAGGGTGACTGTGAAGGAGGGCACGTTATGACGGCCGGCTACTCCATATCGGTACACGTCTCGATGGGTGCATAAAACAGCACAAAATAACGGCGAGAGTCGCAAGAGCCAAGACAACAGAGAGGTGCATGAGCACAGCCGCCCCTGAAGTAGTCGCTTCATCGTGGTCCCGGGGCGAGACGGCAAAGAGATATAAGGAATGTTTTTTAGTGGTTAGGCACGGAAGCGAGGTCCCATTACCGCTTGAGTGAGTCCCAAACAGTGCCAATTACACTACAGGCCAGGCTTTTGAAGCTTTTTCAACCTTATTATTTAAAAAAAAACACACACACACACACAAACACACACACACACACACACACCCACACACCCACACACATACACACAAAATTTAACGTAGACAGTCTTTAGATGCATAGATGCTAATATGAAGAAAGTCTATATCAAGTAATATAGGTTGTAGTGTGAACGGGATTTTATGCTCCTTAATAATTAGCTGCCATATTATACTGATTTGATGTATTGCTTCAAATTTTACAAAGTTCAGGGCTCGAAACTGTGTTGCAGTGCATCTTTAAGCTAATTTCTTGAAACTGGAACATATTAGCAATTAAGCTCAATCCAGAACTAAGATAACCTAGACTCATAGAATACATAAATTAGATTTAGAACGCCACCAGTAAAATCCAAAAATGTGTACGTTTATTCGTATCATTAACATGTTAAAAATAAACATAATATGCTTATAATTTCAAACATCGATGTCACTTCCCATGTAGCACACTACGACCTTTATTAGCTGTAGTGACTTGCTTATAACTCAGCAAGTCATATATCTGATTCTCAACCGAATGGCAACAAGTGTGCTACTAGGGTTGGTTTTAAACATAGAATATGTTTGAAAGGAAGCAAGTTTATGTTTGTGCCCAAAATAAACTAATTTTATGTTTGGATTTATCTGGAATATGTTTGTTATGACGGTATTTTTCTCTGCGTGGAGTGTTTGAATGTCCGTTTTGTAGAGAGAAATAAAATGTCTACGTAGACTTTTGGTATATCCCCTCCCCATCGTAGACAAACGTAGACCTTTTCAAACCCTCCCCCTTAATTGTCTACATGGTTTATGAACAGCCCCCAAGTAAGAGAAGGCTGTTGCAATAAAAACAAACTTCTATTCAGCTTGGTTTGAATAAGACCTCACTGCAAACTTGGATGCAAGTTTGGCTTGCGAACTTGCATTAGGAGCTTTCGAACTTGCATGAGAAGCTTTTAAACTTGCTAAAAAGCTAGCGCATAAATATTGTTGCGTGAAAGTAATATAATACCAGTGATGCTAGTTTCACTGAAACCGAAGTGATATCGAAACTAATAATCGCAAATATAAAACTTTTTTCATAATTTTTAAAATTTAAAAACATAAAAGAACGCAAAAAAAAATTATGATGAGTTTGTTTTTATTTAAATCGAGCTCAATGGGCAAAAATGGTAAAGAGGTAAAGATTAACAGTGCAGTTCGATGCTACGATTAACCAAAACTCAAACTCAACAGTGCAGCTCGAAGAAGCTTCTCTACAAAAAGTAGAGGAGCAAAGACATGAAGTAAAATCTAAGTTTACAAAATGTAGCTACAGGCAAGGTGATTTGTCTCTTGAATGCAAGGATCAAAATACAGCAAACTGGCTAAAAAGTGTAACTAGGTATTTTACTGCATACGTAAATGCCGAGCTTATTGCTCTGACCATTAAAAACATCGATGGGTCTATCGCTCCCCGCACAAGCAAGAAAGAGCGTGCCACCCTTAGAAATGACACCAACTAAGTTCCTTCAGGTTCCATCATGCAAAAGGAGCATCTGCTGTCATGAGTCGGAGGTTTAGAAAAGTGGGGCTGGGCGTGGTACTAATTCAAGAGCCATGGACTAATAAAGGAAAAATACTTGGTATTAAAACACAGGACTGTAAGTTGTTTAATGATGAAAAGCAGAGTACGCCAAGAACTGCTGTTTTAGTTGATAAAACACTGAATTGCTATCCCATTACAGAATTCTTCAATCGGGACATTGTTGCGGTCATGGTTGAGGTGCCTACCACCAGAGGAAATACTGAGGTTATATATCTTCAGCCTATTTTCCAGGTGATGCTCCTGAGGTGACTCCTCCTGAGATCGACTCATTTGTCAAGTACTGTAGAGCAAATAATAAGTCATTCATAATTGGCTGTGATGTCAACGCACATCATACCGTGTGGGTAGTACGGATATCAACAGTCGAGGGAGTGCTTATTGAAATATCTCTCATCAAATAATAAAGACATATGCAATACGGGAAACGAACCTACATTTTCAAATGCTATCAGACAAGATGTTTTGGATTTGACATTGTGCAATAGTGTAATTTATGAACGTATTTCAAAGTGGGAAGTCTCTGAGGAAACGTCATTGTCGGATCATAGACACATTGTGCTCAGTTATTTACAGAAGGTGGAATGATTGATTCAGTTCAGAAATTGGAATCCTTTTTCCAAAAGGTAAATGATACGATTTTAAATTCTTTCCACATAAGTTGTCCTATCAAGGAACCGTCCTCTAACAGGGATGTTCCATGGGGGAACTTTAAGTTGGAACGTCTGCGTAAAACATCTCGTAGGTTGTTCATTAAAGCGAAAAGAACCTTAGTGTACCCATATAGGAGTGCACTTACTGAGTACAATAAAGAAATAAGAAAATCTAAACGAAGATCCTGGGTTCTAACGTGTGAAAACATAAGCAATAGTCCGGAAGTCGCAAGACTTCAGAGGGCTCTTGCAAAGGATCATACGATTGAACTTGGGAATCTGAAAAATGGGGATGGAGTTTTTTACAAAAACTCCTAGTGAAACGTTAAAGCTGATTATGGAAACACATTTTCCTGGATCAGTTTTGTGTGTAGATCCAATCAGAGATGGATCACTTGAAGGTGGAAAAAGTTCTAAGGAGTGTATCGAAAATAAGCTATCCACAAACTTTCTTTCAAATTATGTTGAAAACCGATATTTTATTCATACAAAAAATTGATCCTTCATTGTACGAGGTTAAACTTGAACATAATGAAGACTGGATGAAATTTAAGTTATTTCTTCACGAATTTTCGAACTTTGGATCGAATGCTCTTCATCAAGTTCCGGACAAGTGTTGCATCGCATTTTTTGGACGCTTGAGTCCAATTTTTTTGAATTCCTGCATGTTCTCAGCTGCCTTACCAGTCTTCTTGAAGACCCTCTTCACGATTGCCCAGTAACGTTCGATGGGTCGAAGCTGAGGGCAATTTGGTGGATTGATATTTTTCTCAACGAAATCTATACCCTTTTCCGCAAGCTTATTGAGAGTGGTTTTGGCATAGTGAGCCAACGCTAAATCCGGCCAAAAGAGTGGAGGTGTACTATGCTTCTTATATAAAGGCAACAATCGCTTCTGGAGACACTCAGATTGATAGATTTCCGCATTTATAGTTCCGGTAGTGTAAAAAATGGATGACTTCAAACCACAGGAACATATTGCTTGCCATACCAGTACCTTTCGACCGAATTTCTCCACTTGAATCGACCTGTCCGCATCGCTCACATCCTCCCCAACGACGGCAGTAAAGTATTGTGGACCTGGAAGGGTTTTTGAGTCCTCCCTTACATAGGTCTCATCGTCCATCAAAACGCACGCATCCGGACGCTGCAAAAGACGCGAATACAATTTCCGGGCCCTTATTGCTGCAAATGACTTGAACATCAACAAAATTAACTGGGTTCATACCATGCTTGCAAAAAGAGAAATCACTTCAGAGCTGGGAAATTCATCTATTACAATAAAAAAAAAATACCCAGTCTTGGTGTATCAAGGAGGTATTAATCCAGCAAAAGTAGTAATTGTACCTTTCACAAGGAAAAGGAAGTTTAGTCTAAAAGCGTTTTAGCTAGGAGGACTTAAGATCCATCTTAGTGAACAGGTTAAATACTTAGGAGTGATACTGGATGCCAAACTGAACTGGAATGCTCATCTTGAGTGTGTGATCGGTAAGGCAACCAGTGCTTTCTGGATTTGCTCAAAAACATTTGGCAGAAAATGGGGTCTAAGACCAAAAATGATAATGTGGATTTATACATCCATAATACTTCCAAAAGTATCGTATGCTTCTCTTGTGTGGTGGCCAAAAACAATAGAGGCTACTGCACAGAAAAAGCTTACAAAACTTCAACGGCTAGTATCCATTGCTACAACGGGAGCGATGCGCAGCACTCCATCAAATGCGTTGAATGCAATTCTAAATCTGCTGCCTTTGCACGAATACGTGCAACTAGAAGCGGAAAAGAGTATGCTTAGACTTAAACGGTTGAAAACTTTCATGTCTGGTGACTTAGTCGGTCACCTGAGCATTTCACAAAACTTTCAAAATGGGCCAGTGATGTATATGAATGGAGACTGGTTGAAACCTGTGGAAAACCATGACATCCCTTACAAGATATGTGAAACATCACGTATAGATTGGGAAGTCGGAGGTCCCACTGTTCGTCATGGCTCCATAAAATTCTTCACAGATGGCTCAAAAATTGAAACAAAAACGGGAGCAGGAATCTTAGGCCCTGGGGTAGAAATCTCAGTGGCAATGGAAATCTATCCAACGGTTTTCCAAGCGGAGATCTTTGCTATAATAAAATGTGTTAACGTTTGTCTGAAGATAAAATATAGATATTTAAATATTTGTATTTTTACAGACAGCCAAGCGGCACTCAAAGCATTAAGTAATTATAAATGTTCATCCAAACTTGTCTGGGAAAGCATTCTTTCATTGCGAAAGGTTTGCCAAGAGAACTCGGTAAATTTATTTTGGATTCCGGGACACTGTGGCATTGAAGGCAATGAAAGGGCAGACGAACTTGCTAAACAAGGTTCAAATGCACAGTTTATTGACCCAGAACCATAAAAATGGAATTAAAATCTTGGCAAGGGCAAAGGGTGATGACCAATTGGTTGATCACCACAAAGTGTTCTCAAGTGAAAAGGTTTATAATTCCAAATGTTACAATTAGTTAAAAGCTTAAGGAGCTCAATAAGAGAGTTCTTTGTACCTATACTTGCCTAGTAACCGGACTTTGCCCGAGTAGATATCATTTGAAAAACATTGGCCAGGTTCAGAATGATATCTGTCTGTCGTTTCTGTAACATGGAACGTGAAACCTCGGAACATCTGCTTTGCAGTTGTGATGCTGTGTACAGGAGTAGACTTAAATTTCTGTACAGTGGCTATATGCAAACTATAGAAATTTGGACTGCAAATCCTGGGAAGGTGGTGGGTTTTATAAACTCAATTTTGCCTGACTGGGAGACGCGTCTTAGGCTGGTCACTTGACAAATTGTGATCTAGCTTTAAGATGCGAATTAGTATAGTAAACAGGGGTACACCTCAAAAGTTCAACTCAGTGGACGCAATGGTTCTACGCCTCAACAAAAAAAAAGACCGTTTTTGCATTTCTCAGCATAATCGCTGTCGCCTGTTCATCGTCTGGGTGGTTTGACTGCGTTTATGCTGAGCAAAGTGTATACATAAGTATATTGCGCTGCGCGTATTTCTCAAAAGGCCCGTATCCACCACACGCCCTTACTTAATGAATTTAAAAATTAGCCTACAGTTCTTATTTTTAAATCTAAAATGTTCATGTTTAGTAAATGTTTAAAATAGCCTGCAATGACGATACTTACAATGTTAAATAAGAATATTTTAAATACCAATATTCTTATATAAACTTCTTATATAAATGTATACAAATTGTTACAAAATGGTTTTCATATAAAGAAATAATATTAATGTGAAATTTAATTTAAAAAAATATATTGATAGAATTTATAACGAGTGTGTTTCGTTTTATATTTATTTTTCAAAGAATATAAATAAACATAGTAGGAATAAAAATTTTATGATTGATTTAAAAAGAGCCTTTTTATTGCTTTTATGATATTTTAATTTTGTTTTCAAAAGAATTGGAACGTGAATTTGGGAACTTTTCTTCATTATTTGCAGACCAGTAAATTTTTAAAACTGCATCGCTGTTTTATTCTTGATATCTTTTTTTTAATCTATTAGATTTGTTTGTTAACAATGTTCATCTCTTTGTGATTTCTCAGCTATATCAGGAATATTATCGTTGAGGTTATACAAGTTACAACATCTTAGTAATAACCTGTTTGAGAGCTGCCCGACCAAAGTTCTACTGACCTCCACTTGACCTTTTTGTGCACAATTAAAACCCAGCACTTCCTTAGTCACAAACACTTTTATTGTCTAAATTACGCCACTACACATTTCATTCTTAACAAACTACATTTATTTTCTTAAACCTAACCACAAATTAAAGTAAGTTACGCAGGGTTCGCCCCCAAATGACCGATCGTGACGGTGGGTTTGTTTACACTATTTTTGATATTGCAGAGCTCGTTCCAGATGACCATCATTCGCTTAGTAGTGGTGTGTAATCCGAGAGCCCGGGAGAACGAATGTTGCACTACCACGACGATGGGTGCTACAGTAGCTCAATTCGCCGGTTTTGCAGATGGAGCCTCTCAAATTAGTCAGTACGATTAGTTGTTATCCAAACATTCTCACCCATCCTGAAGTTGCCAGGAAACTTCTGTAAAAAAAAGAGAAAACTCCCACTCGATGCACTGGACGGAATCTAAATCATCACAAATCTTCCTGAGCCTGCATTGGCAGCAACATAGTTTTTCTACCGGTCGTTTCAAATTTCCAGTTGTTGTTCGCACTGTCACCACTCTAGCGACACCATCTTCGCTCGTGTGCAATTCTTTAATCCGACCCATCTTCCATTGTGTAGGTGATTGATTCGGTTCAACAATAACAACCAGTCTACCAACTTGAATATCAACTGCTGGCTGCCAATTTTTAGAACGAGCTTGAAGCTGAGATAAATACTCACGACGCCATCGTTTCCAAAAATTTTGAACCTGCCGCTGAACCAGCTGAAATCGCTCTAAATGGTTTAATTGGATATCGCAGAGATCTGGATCCGGCAGTGCAAGAAGGGATCCTCCAGTTGGGAAATGAGCCGGTGTTAGAGGCTCAAGGTCAAGCGGATCATCCGAAAGTGACGTTATTGGTCTCGAATTCATGCAAGCCTCCACTTGGGTGAGTAGTGAGAAAAAGTCTTCATATGATGCGGGATTGCCTCCAAGAACTCTTAGTAAATGAAATTTTGCTGAGCGAACGGCAGCCTCCCACAAGCCACCGAAATGTGGGGCACTTGGAGGATTAAAGTGCCAAAAGATGCCTTCATTGGAACATTCCCGGAATATGGTCTCACGTTGTGTTTTATTTTTCAGCAACTTGAATAGTTCCTGCAAGTGGTTTCTCGCTCCTACAAAGTTCGTCCCATTATCGGAGTAGATATCCGTGCAGCGACCACGTCGAGCAATGAATCTACGCAAAGCCTGCATAAAAGGTTCTGTCGAAAGATCCGACACCAGCTCGAAATGAACAGCCTTTGTCGCCATGCACACGAAAATTGCTACGTACGCCTTTATTGGTTTCCGACCTCGTCCAGCTCGTAGATATACTGGCCCAATATAATCAACTCCGGTCTTCGAAAATGGCCTAGCAACGGTAACTCTTGCTGCTGGAAGTTCTCCCATCTGTTGTTGGATGATCGACGGCTTTGCTCGGAAACACCGTTGACACTGATGGACGATTTTTCTTGCCAAATTTCTTCCTCCTAGGGGCCAGTATCTTTGCCGAACCGAACCTAGAAGTAGTTGTGGCCCAGCGTGGAGGTACAACTGATGATAATGGTGAAGAATCAATCCAGTGAATGCATGTCTAGCCGGTAGTACAATCGGGTGTTTGGTTTCCTGTGATTCTTGAGAATGATCGAGTCGGCCACTGACTCGAAGGATGCCCAGTTCATCTATTCGAGGATTGAACCATCGCAGAGGGGAATTTCGTGCCACAGGTCCACCACCTTCAAGTTTGCTGATCTCGTCCGAAAACGACTCCGCTTGAACTTTCCGAACGATCATCTGTTCAGCGCGTTGTAGCTCATCCGTCGATAGAAGCTCGGTTCGTCGTTCTGCTTCTGAACAGCGTAAGTTATTGAGAAACCGCAACCAGTATGCAGTAATTCGAATCAATCTGGTGAACGACGAGAAATTCGCTATTTAATCCGAAATAGGCCCACACTCCTTCGACGACACACAGCTCATCACCTTACGTCGCCTTTCTAATTCTTCCACCGGTGGGTTTTCCGCAGTCTTGGGCCATCTTTCTGGGAATTCCTTTAGCCAGATGGGCCCATGCCACCACATTTCCTTCCCAACGATGTTGCTTAGTGAAACTCCACGCGGTATCAGGTCAGCTGTGTTGGTAATTCCTGGAACATGTCTCCATTGACCTTTTTCCGTCAAACCATGAATTTTCGCAACTCTGTTTGCTACAAAAGTAGTGCATGACTTGATCCAGTGAAGCACACATGTTGAGTCCGTCCAAAAATGAACTCTCCATGCCACCTTCAGAGATTCCGAAACCCATTCCCAGAGCTGAGCTGCCAACAGCACACCGCAGAGTTCCAATCGTGGTAAAGATTGTATTTTGAGTGGTGCAACCTTGGATTTTGAGGTCAACAGGTGCACGAAAACCGAATCATCTTCCCTTTGACTCCGAATATAGATTTGCGCCCCATAAGTGACTATTGAAGCATCACAAAAGCAGTGGTATTCTACGGATATTGAACCAGATGCTATGGCACATCGTGGAATTCGGACTTCATTTAGTCAGGGATTTGCTCATGGAATGTTCGCCATTCCTCACCCACCATTTCGGGAAGTGGATCATCCCATTGCAGATTTTTTCCTTCCTTGTTTTTCAGGCACCAGAGCCGTTGCATGAATATCTTCGTAGTTGTAATCGTCACGCCAAGGAGGCCCAGTGGGTCGAAAAGTCTCGCTATGAAGAACAATACTTGCCGCTTAGTGAGAATTTGGTTTTTCGTGATCGGAGGAATCTCGAACTTGGACCGAAATTGATCAACATTGGGAAGCCATGTTAATCCCAATGCCTTGACTTCTGCATCCTTGTCCCAGTTGATACCGTTTGAATCGTGTAGCGCCAAATTTTCGTTGGGAATGCCCATGAATACTTACGGGCAGTTTGAAGCCCATTTTCGCAAACTGAATCCTCCGCTGCTCATCATTGCGTCGACTTGCCTTCGCAACTTGACCACACGTTCAACATCGTCTGCTCCAGAGATTACGTCATCCATATACACATCTTCTTCAATTACAGGTGCGGCCAAGGGAAACTGTTCTCGTTCATCAGATACCAGTTGCTTCAAGGTCCGGGTAGCTAGGTACGGTGCAGATTTAGTACCATACGTTACCGTTAGAAGTTTATACGTGGCTACCTGCCCCTCAGGAGCAGTCCACAGAATGCATTGTAGTGGAGTGTCTTCAGAATTCGTCCAGATTTGTCGAAACATCTTCTTGACATCAGCTACGACCATTATCTGACGTATCCTACTGCGCAGAACGATTGACCTGAGATCTTCTTGAACTACTGGTCCAGCATACAACGCATCGTTAAGCGATACACCCATGGTCGTTTTACAAGAGGCGTCGAAGACTACTCTCACCTTGGTTGTGCTACTCGCCTCCTTGACGACGGGATGGTGGGGCAGAAAACACCGCTTGACTTCCTTCTCCTCGCTATTATCTACTCTCCGCATGTGACCGAGCTTGAGATAATCGGTCATGAAATCGCAATACTGCTGCTGTAGGTCAGTATCTCTTGCCAATCTTCGCTCTACTGCACGCAGTCGCGATGTCAGAGCGATGTCTCTAGATTCGCCGAGTTCCGCCAACGTTTCGTTATTCTTGGGAAGAGAAACTGTGTAACGCCCGTCTGATTGTCGCTTGACCGTGCGCTTATAATGCTGTTCGCAGTGTGCTTCTTCTGGAGAGTGCTTGCTGACAGCACCTACTTCCTTGCAAGACCAAAACCGTGCCATCAACTGCTCCAGATCATTCGATACAGCCATGTTGCAAGCGTATTTTGTGCCTTGGCTTACTGAAGTAACCTCGCCTGTCACTATCCACCCAAAAACGGACTCGGTAAGTACTGGACCCTAACCTAATTGAACTTTTCTTCCAGATGGGAAAAAGCTGAAGAAAGCTTGAACGCCTAACACCAGGTCGACCCTTCTTGATCGAAAGAACTCCGGATCCGCAGTTCAATATCTACCGGCATGTCCCATTCGTTTGCTTGGACTGTAGAGGTCGGTAGACGAGCCATAACTTTCGGTATGACGATGAATTCCATCTGTCGAGTGTACGATGAAGTTCGAGACTTGATGATAATCTTTATTTTGCCTTCGTCGATGACTTCGTCCCAGAATGTCCAATGCCCAAAATCGATATGTTGGCTCTTTGCACTAATACGTTCAACATTTGGCACAAACCTTCGGACATAAAGTTGCACTCTGATCCCGAATCCAATAGTGCTCGTGCTGGATAGCGAGAACCCTGGTCGTCCTCAATCACAACAACAGCTGTAGCCAAACGAACTTGGGATGAGACACACTGCGCCGTGTTGGAAGAAGTAGATTCAACCGTTAATGCTGCCCTAGAAATTGAACATGTCTCGCCTTGTTTAGCAAAAACTTCTGGCTTAGGATTTCCTGATAATCCTTTAATAATGCTGGTTTCACCTGCCTTGAAACACATCAACGTATGGTGTCGAGCCTTACAAAGCCGACAGGAGAACCTTGATGAACAATCCCGAGCTAGATGCCCACGTTTGAAGCAGTTGCGGCAGAGTGAGTGTGCCCGCAAAAGAGACTCCCGACTAGATAAAGACATTTTCAAAAAGGCTGGACACGTGTGTAGTCCGTGTATATCTGCACACGACGGACATTTAGCATTGTTTAACTGCACGGCGGTGTGGCTAACCTTCGTAGAAAATGGTTTCCGTTTCGGTTGTACGAATTGATTGACCCTTGATTCTACCTTCGTTGGCAGAGCTTCAAGAATCTGCATTCTGCGTTGTAGAAACTCCCGCAGGTCTCTTAGAGTGTCTTGCTCTCTTGTAGACGAATGTTCTTCCCACCCTCGTCTTGTGGTAGGGTCGAGACGAGAACTGAGTAGTTCTACCAGCAATAAATCTCTATATTCCGCAGGTTCAATGATTTGATCAAGCGTCTGAATCACACGGTCGAAACCATCCACTAACTTATGGAGATCCGTGATCGATTCCTTGCTAAGTGCAGGCAGTTTGATGAGGGCGTGCACTTGTTTCTTCTTCAACAGTTTACTGTTGTTGTAACAATTTAGCAACGTCTCCCACGCAACCTTGTAGTTGTCTCTTGTGATCCTTAGCGGATCAATTAGTGCCTTAGCTTCGCCTGCTAAGCACCCTTTACGGTATTGAAGCTCTTCAGGTAGGTCAGCCTTTTCGTGAATTAGAGACGTGTAGAGATCTCTAAAGCTTAACCAATCATCGATACTACCATCCAATACATGCAACTGGATTTGTGGTAGTCGAACATGATCCGTTACGCCACGTAGAGTGGCGTCTGCAGTCCGCATGGTTTGATTTGAAGAAGATTCTTCCTGCAGTTCTTTAACAATCTCAACCAGGAACGATTTTGCATCGTAGTAGCGGTTTTCCATCTCTAACTGCTCCTTTTGCAATCCCTCTTGCTCCGTAAAATCTTCATGCGCCTCAATATCCCAGATAGTTTCGCTAATCTGAACCCACAGTAGATCTAACTTCTCAAGACGAACATTGATTTGATTGGATGGGGTTCCCTCCTTAAAAGTCTTAACATATTGACAAATATTGCTTAACGATAGTTTGAGTCCCTTGAATTTTGATGATAGGACCTTCAGGGAATCGGCATTCCTGGTTGTAGGTTTTGACATGGTTGCTGGTGTCACTCAACGAAAACCGTGTAGAAAGCTGCTAGTGCGAAGGGTCGCTCCAAGTCGCAATGTCGTTGAACCGTATTCAAATCGAGAAAAGTTGCAGATGTAGTATTCTATTGGATTGCTTCGGGTGGACATATACTGTCTAGCTCACCTATGAGAAGATACAACAGCGCTTCTGCAACTAAGAACAGTCAATTCCGACAAGATACACCTCGAGGTTCGATCAGTGGTCTCAGATTCCGATTCAAGCCAGTGAAATACGAAGGAGTGAAAAGGCAAATGTAGTATCGCGTTTGAAACTTCGGCTAGACATATACCGTTCGGCTTACCTATGGAACCACAAAATGCACCTGTAGCCGAGTACAGCAAAACGATAAAGGTCTCGAGTTGCTCGAACCTCAATACAGTGGGTGGTACAACGAAAATTAAGCTGGGGAACTCAGGGATTGCGTCCAGAAATGATTTGATTCACAATAGTCCAATTTGCATCGCAGGAGTAAATTTTTATTGGTGTGGTATCCAAATCCAGCTTCGGCTGGGCATATACTTAAATTTTATACATAAGTGTATTTACCTGAGCGCCAATGGCCGTTGTAATGCCCGAGCTCGAAGTGATGTTCTCCGTCCTTGCAAACGATTCTGTTTCCGTCCTAGGTCCAACCGAATTGTAATGGATTGCATGCACCGTTGCATAGAGCGTTCTTAATCGATGCTTCGCAAACCGACTCAGCAGGTAGTGTCCGTAGATCGTCCGTTGAGAACCTCAGAGAAATCACACAAGTCGTATGGTTGGTGTTAGTGGAGAATAGGAAGTGCTTCGGCTAGACATACACTAGTTCTAACATACCTGGAAAGGTAGTAGAAAACGCTCTGGTTGCTCTACAATCCTGATGAACTTCCGATGTACTCTTTCGAAATTGTATTGACACTCACTGATGAAGGTTGATAACAAAGACGATGGTAGCATGTTACACTGCGCATGCAATTTAGTAGTGAACTGACGATGGCGAAAGGATCCTTTCACGATCTCCAAAGAATTGCTAGATCTATTGAAGAGCTTAGCGATGGCGACCCTTCTATAAAGGACACTATAGAATAGTGAGTCCTTTGTCGGTCTTGGGTTGGGCCTTTCATGAACGTTAGCTGGCGTAAGGCGTTTTCGTGGTCAGCCGGACTGAGGTCTGAGGTAGTGGAGATCCGGTTCGAAGGACCAATTTATGTCGGAGAGCTGCCCGACCAAAGTTCTACTGACCTCCACTTGACCTTTTTGTTCTGACCAATTCCTTAGTCCTTCTTGGGGGCACAATTAAAACCCAGCACCTTAGTCACAAACACTTTTATTGTCTTAATTACGCCACTACACATTTTATTCTTAACAAACTACATTTATTTTCTTAAACCTAACAACAAATTAAAGTAAGTTACACAGGGTTCGCCCCCAAATGACCGATCGTGACGGTGGGTTTGTTTAGACTATTTTTGATATTGCAGAGCTCGTTCCAGATGACCATCATTCGCTTAGTAGTGGTGTGTAATCCGAGAGCCCGGGAGAACGAATGTTGTACTACCACGACGATGGATGCTACAGTAGCTCAATTCGCCGGTATCGCAGATGGAGTCTCTCAAATTAGTCAGTACGATTAGTTGTTATCCAAACATAACCTATTCTCTATAACGTGTAAATTAATTGGCTTAGTGAAGAATTTATGTATACCATATATGGTTACGTTTGCACATTTTTTCATAAGCTCAGATGACTGCAAATGTTCATCGAATTTTTTTGGGTCATACGTTTCGCAAATTTAAAACAATCCATCACTCTGCGTGTAAATCTTCAAAATTTTGAAAATATTTAATAATTTTGCCTTTTGAACTACGAATATTGTAGATATTCATGCACTTCTTCAATCGCGTCTTTCAGCATATTTCTATACGTATTCATAATTTATTATTTCGTTAGAGAAAAGAAAACAATTAAATATCATTAAGACAACAAAAACAAAACTTAAGAAACTACGTTTCAAAAACTTTCAATCACCTGTAATTCTTAATGACTGCACAAGATCAAAACAAAATATGGCGGTCTTGCACTGCACTCTCGTATAAATGTACTCAACATTCACACTCATGAAGATTTACACAAAATATATTTTTACACATAAAATGAACTATGCTTTAGAAACATAAAAATGTTTTGTTTTTTATGTATATTTTCTTATATCATGTGTAATAGGATATAAAACTTGCTTTTGCATTTTATCTATGAATTAAAACATTTATTTACACTCAATTTAAATAAACTATTATTGACTCAAAATCAGTATATTTTTATTTCGACAATAGTTTACATTGAAAAGTAGTTCATTTAAAACTAACAGAAATACAATATAATTTCAAAAGAAATGTTTTGCTTGAATTCAACAATTACAATTTGTGGTTCAATACAACAAAACTTCTATCCGTGAACAACTAGAACATATTGGCACAGAGGATGTAAACATCTTATATTTTTATTACATTTGGATTGAATGCCCTCAATGTGATCTTTAAAAGTTAATTTTTGATCAAGTATCAGTCCAAGATATTTTACTTGACTTGACCAAGAAATTGGAACTCCGTTCATAGTGACCATATGACTATTACTTGGTTTAAAAATTGCAGATCTAGGCTTGTGTCGGAATATTATAATTTGAGTTTT
This sequence comes from Aedes japonicus, assembly GCA_034211315.2. NCBI lineage: Eukaryota > Metazoa > Arthropoda > Insecta > Diptera > Culicidae > Aedes > Aedes japonicus. The sequence continues at coordinate 14,726 of JASCZW010003811.1, forward strand.
GTAAGCATTAGGAGAAATCTTCCATTTTTGAAAATAATCTGTAAAAATGTCCAAGCTTTTTGTAGCCTCCTGGATATAACACGAAGACTTCTTCCTTTAGCAGAAATGCTTGTGTTATCAGCAAAGCAAGATTTTTGACACCTCTGAGGTAAATCAGGGAGATCTGAGGTGAAAATGTTACATAGTATTGGCCCAAGAATGCTACCTTGAGGAACACCAGCTCTAATGGGCAATTGAACAGATTTAGAATTCTGATAATTTACTTGCAAAGTTCTATCAGTTAAGTAGTTTTGAACTAATTTCATGATATAAAGCGAAAAACTAAACTTTTTCAGTTTCGCAATCACCTTCATGACAAACACTGTCGAATGCTTTTTCTATGTCTAGAAGAGCAACTCCAGTGGAGCAGCCTTCAGTTTTGTTTGAACGAATTAAATTTGTAACTCTAAAACTTTGATGCGTAGTTTAATGCTCATGGTGAAATCCAAAAATTGAGTTTGAATTGATGTGAAGCATCATTCTATTTTAAATTATTTTTTCAAAAAGCTTACAAAATGAAGAAAGCAAATTGATTGGTGGGTAGCTAAAAGCTTCAGCCGGATTTTTGTCTGGCTTCAAAATAGTTACGACTTTTGCATTTTTCCATTTATCTGGAAAGTATGCCAGATGAAATCATCTGTTAAATAGTTTTACCAAGAAAGGCAGAGCACTCTCAGAGAGTTTTTTTTTGATGAGGATAAAGAAAATTCCATCATCACCTAGGGCTTTCATATTTTGAAATTTTTTAGTTATAGTTTTTACTTCATCCAAATCAGTTCCTCAAGAATCTTCAAACATATTTTCTTGAGAGAAAATATTCAGATACACCCTGGAAACCGATTCCTCAATGAAATTATGGGAGCTCTTAAACTGCTTAACAAGTTTTTGAGCTTTTTCCGCATTTGTGAGCAAAATTTTATTACCTTCCATAAGCGCTGGTATAGGCTTTTGAGGTTTTTTGAAGATTTTAGAGAGTTAACAGGTTTGGAACTCGAATCTGATTTTGACATATTATTTTCAAAAGCCGAGAAGCGTTTTTAATTTGTTTTTTGTAAAAATCGCCATATGACTTTCATAGCGGGATCACGTGTTCTTTGATATTGACGCCTACGTATATTTTTCAGACGAATCAAGAGCTGAAGATCGTCATCATTTATAACTGAATCGAATTTAACCTCGCATTTAGGCACTGAAGCAGCTCTTGCGCTAACTATTGAAAAAGCCAGAGATTCAAGAGCATTATTAATTTCATTGCTTGTTTGCAATGGAACATTAGGATCAAAGTTGTATTCCATAAGTCTAGACAAAATATTTGAAAGGTCGAAAGTAACATTTGTAAACAAAGACTTCTAGTGTATTTTTCTGTGATCTGCTTGCTCTTATAGCACCAGAAACAGATACTGGGAGTTATAACCTTCCCGTCGTTAGTGGATGTAGATGTTAGCAATCTGGAATTTCCAGAAAATTTACGTTTTAAGTCATTTTTTACAATTGTTACATTCGACCGTATGACGATTTTGTCTATAAATTTTCGATATTGATCCCCCCCCCCCCCTCTATGGTAGTTGAAAGTAGCACTGATAAAATTAGAAATGATTTCTTGAGATATTTCAATTGTAACTGGAAGTTGATCAGATTCAATTGACTACAAAGTTGACATGAATCAGTTAGGACCAAATCAATAGTTGAGGGATTTCTGACTGAAAAAAAGCAAGTTGGGAAGTTTGGGTATTGTATTGTGTAATAGCCTGCAGAACAATGGTCAAATAGTATATTACCATTGGCATTGCTTTGAGAATTATCCCATGAGCGGTGTTTTGCCTTAAAATCACGAATAACGAAGAATTTAGACCTATGACGAGTAAGTTTCTGAGGGTCACCCTTGAGCCAGTTCTTTTGCTGGCCAGTGCATTGGAAAGGCAAATAGGCAACTATAAAAGTAAATTGGCCAAATTTTGTTTCAACTGAAACTCCCAAAGTTTCAAAAACTTTGGTTTCAAATGAAGAAAGAATGTGATGTTTGATTCACCTATGGACAACGATGGTAACGTCACCACCAGCTCCACTAAGGCGATCATTGCGGTAGACAAAATAATTTGGATCTTTTTTGACCTTGTGGGCAGGTTTGAGATAAGTCTCAGTTGTAACAGCAATGTGCACGTTATGAACTCTTAAAAAATTGAACAGCTCGTCCTCGTTATCTCTGATGGATCGAGCATTCCAATTTAAAATATTTAATGACTTAAAATCCATTATTGAACTTCAATGTCATGACAATATTATTGGCAAATTTAATACCAGTTTGAATAGCATCAAACATTGAATTAGTTTTAAGCATATCGCTTATCATATCGAATTTTGCTGTATGCGATTGCTGTCAAAATTCTAATTTAGGAGCGGTTATGCTACCTAAATCAAATTCATCAAATGTCCCGTGGGAATTTTGGTTTTGGTTCCTACCCGCTGCAACGGGTCCGCTGTTTCTACCGACGGTTGGTAGGAATTTGTTCTTTGTTGATCGACGTTTCCAGCTGCAGAATGGGTAGTAGCTGGTCGGGAACGTGTATTGTTTCCTACCTGTCGTTTAGTGCGTGACTGCAAAATTGCTTTGCGAGTCTTGCACTCCCAAAAATTTGATTTGTGGTTTTTAAAGGCCTATATTTTTAGCAACTCTTCTGAAGACTTCGTGTCGACAAAATGATGGCAAAAGGGTGGAAATGCTTTTGACCGTCTTTTTTCAGAATTGTACCACTGTGTGGCGTCTGGTAATAATGGACCAACTATGTCCAAGAATATTTTTTCAAATGTATGACTAGCTGTGCTTGTCATTTGCATCGGTTGCTTAGTGCTATAGCTTTTGTTTTTCTGGCACTGTGTACATTTTTTTTATAAACGAACCGACATCCCTGTCTATGGTTTTCCTGTGATATCGCTGTTTTGTAGTATTTGCTGTTCTTCTGATTCCTGCATGCCCTGCAGTTGGTAATACGTGGAAGTCATTTATAATAATTTTTCGTTCATTTTCATCGTCTATTTGACGAATATTTTTTCCTAACACAATTATAAGCGGCATACCCTTTATATTGAGGATCTCTATTTTGTCCTTCAGTTTTTTATGTTCGATCGTGTTTTCAACGATCAGGCCTTTAATCATGGTTCCTCTGGTGAAATCCACCAACCGGTTCATTACCCCCCGTAGATAAGTCAATGTCGTGTTAGGGTCAATGCAAAGTATACCTTGCTCTAGCTGAGCTTCTAGCGCTTTATTTTTTCCTAAGGATCCTATTTTAATTTTAATATAGCTTAAAGGTACAGTACCAATCTTTTCGGATGTTTTAGATTGTACGGCCTGATTTCTAGTTTGAGCTCTGGTACACACGAAATATGTTTGTGGCGTAAGAGCTTTAAGATCTTCGATCGAAATACGTGATAACGCGTCCGTTACTACGTTTTCCGATCCTTTTTTGGATAAAACGTCAAATTTATATTCCTCGAGAGCCAGACGAAACTTGGTTAGTCGGCTGGAGGAATCAATCAAAGTAAATAAATAAACTAATGGGCGGTGGTCCGTAAACACTTCAAACTTTTTACCATACAAATATGGCCTAAAGTGGCGTATAAACCATACCAAGCCCAATAATTCCTGTTCGATAGTGCTGTAAATAAGTTCAGCTTTGTTCAAAGCTTTACTTGCGAATGCAATAGGTCTAGTATTTTGGTTGCTTAATACTGCTCTCAATGCCATCCCTGATGCATCTGTATGCAAGGTAAAAATATTATTTTCCGAAAAATCTGGATAATCAAGGTCTGGTGGATCCATGAAACATTTCTTCAAATACTGAAACGAATGTTCACACTCCTCTGTCCAATTAAATTCTTCACCTTTTCTACTTAATTTATTCAATGGCCTGCAAAGCCTTGCAAAATTCCTTATATGTTTCCGGTAATAGTTAGCAAATGCTACGAATCTTTTAACTTCGTCAGCGGTTTGCGGACTACTCCAGTGTTTTATAATTTCAATTTTTGAAAGATCAGGTTTGACACCTTCTGCAGAGACTAACTGTCCTAAATATAACAATTCAGTCTTGAGAAAATTACATTTTTGTGGGTAGAGCTTCAAGTTTGTCTCGCGCAACCTTTAAAAACAACTGAAAGATTTTTGTTGTGCTCTTCCAAAGTATTTCTCAAGATGATAATATCATCTAAATAAACAAGATATATCTCCATATAGCTACGGTCATTAATCTGAAGAACGTCGAAAGACTTACTTTTAACCCCATAGGGAGACGCGTCATTTGGTACTGCCCCCTATTGGTGCTAAAAGCGTTTATTGGCCTATCATTTTCTTTCAACTTACATTGGTATTCTTGTGCTCCTGCCAACGATTCAGTCACTTCTACTATGTTAGGAAGTGTAAATTTATCGTCTTGCAGTGCATTATTCAGTGTACGGTAGTCTATGACTAACCTCCATTTTTTGTTGACCTCAGCCGATTTATTTAGGACTAGCAGTAAAGGGCTATAATATTTTCGTTCAACATTTTATCCATTTGTTTTTGAACTTCTTCCTTATGAGCTTGTGGCAATTTATAAGGCCTAGTATGCACAGGGTGTGTATCCGTCTCAACCCCCGAGCATCTTGACAGATGAGCTTAGTTTCACGTACTCATCTACAAATTGTAGATGGCTCTACCGTGCATAAACAAAAGGGCCATCCATTCTTGATACTACCTCTTTTTAACTTTGGAATACGTGTTTTCGTTTCCTTTTGTGTAGATGTTCAAAACAGTGCAAGAACAAAATTTTTAATAAGGCGTAATGTTTATGTGGCTTTCTTACCATTCATTTGCTTTCAATTATATCAAATGTAAATCATCATTACTTGAGAATGGAATTGAGAGAAAGTCAAACAAAGAGAGACAAAGAGAGAGAGAGAAAGAGAGAGAGAGAGAGAGAGAGAGAGAGAGAAAGAATGAAATGAAGAGAGAAGGGGTATAAAAAATAATGAAGAGAGATTATTTTTATTTACACGCTACACGTCTCGCAGCACCAAGCATAAAACTTGATGTTTTTTTCGCTAGTTTATTTGTTTGTTAGGTTCAATTGCGTTACCTTTACGAAGCCGATAATTCATTGTTGTTTTTGATGAAGTTTAATAACTTCCTGTTTCAAGCACACAGGGATGAAAAAAAATCCTGTCCATCATGTGTGATTGCAAGAGAAACGAGAGATATTGTTACGCTGGCCTTCCATTGTGCTGAAGGTTACAGAGTGTCTCATATTGAAAAGTATAGATCATTGCACGATGGCGTCATCAATGCACTATGGTCCAGATCATGAATTTACGAGGAAACATGCTCCCAGCGCCTAAACTTGAAACTTTACAGCAAAGTGATGTTCTACAACATGGTTTGTATCACAAAGGCCCATTTTTTTATGTTAATAAAAATTAGGGTGGTCCCCATTTTCACAGAAATACAGAAACTAACTTTTATATTTGCAGAAATAGACGTTTACATTCTCAGGCAAAGTTGTAGCGCAGATAATTTCATGGAATTTTCATAAAAAACCTGTTGGGAACCAAGACGAATCAAATAAAAAAGAAATCAAATAAATCAATCGAGTCGTTCATGAGTTATGCCGTCACGAACGGACAGCATGTCATTTTTATATATATAGATTTTTTTTGTAGTTTGAAAATTGACCGATTTAGAGTAATTTTCCCTCATCAACTTAGGGTGTACCATAAAAAAATGTTTTTTTTACCCTAACTTTTTTATTTCAATTCCCACCGTATACTTGTATTGAGACAAGTTTTAGAACTTTTGAAGACACCTACTTTGGTATACAAATTTTGCCGCTAGCTTTAACTAGTCAATAGTTATTGAAGTTTTTCTAAAAATAATACGCCCTTTTCAAATGTTGATTTTTATGATTGGGGCAAACACAAAATAAAATTAAGACGTCATTTGAAAGTACAACTTGCATTGTTTAACATATGTGAAAACTAGAGATATGTTATTTCTGTATCTTGAGAAAATTACATTTGAATCTGGGATGGTTTTAGAAGAAAGACTTCAATAACTATTGATTGGTTCAAGCTAGCAGCAAAATAATTATATCAAAATACGCGCCTTTATAAGTTCTATAACTCGTCTAAACAAAATTTTACAACGGAAATTGAAATAAAAAAGTTAGGACAGAAAAACTTTTTTTATGGTACACCCTAAGTTGACGAGGGAAAAGTTGCTCTAAATCGGTCAATTTTCAAGCTACAAAAAAAATCTATATATATAAAAATGACATGCTGTCCGTTCGTGACGGCATAACTCATGAACGACTCGATTGATTTATTTGATTTCTTTTTTATTTGATTCGTCTTGGTTCCCAACAGGTTTATATGAAGAAAAAATTGGAAAATTTTACTAGAAAATGAGAAAAAATCATAAAAATCAAATTGTAATTTTGTTTGGGAATATCATAATATGCTAGACAGCAAGACCATCTTTCGATTTGTAAGGACAAACCGGAGGAAACTATTATAATGGCTTCGTAATAAACAAAAAAAACACGAGAGAGGGGCGACTCACTGATTGTTACTTAGAAACTTTTGAAAAGATATACAAAAAATGATTATACACTAGAGTCGCTTATTTCGCAACTTTTACGAGGTTGTCGAAATTTGACGTGGTTTGCAGAAAAAAAACGCGGTTTTCGTTATTCACGCGAGTAGATATCGTTTGTTTAGATTTGGTCAAAAATGCGTCTCAAACGTAACGTTTCTCGCTTTTTACGATTTTTTTTTGTAAATTACGGGTTTTTACGCGGATTCAGGAATTTATTCGGTTTTTTAAGTAGTTTTTTTTTCATCGCGCCATGTCCAAACACTACACTGCACGCAGAGCTTATTTCCACCACGCTAGCGCGTGCATTATATTCGCCACTTTGACTCCGTGCATCCAGACTAACACCCAACACCGGTGGGTACAACAGCAATGTCAGTGCTCGTGGTTTGGCTTTGGACACCGATTTTACTCTCGTTCTGTACGTTATACCTAATGTCGGAAGTAGTGCGCTGTACAGCGCATCTGATGTGCCATACAGCGCACTACTTCCGACATTAGGTATAACATACAGAACGAGAGTAAAATCGATTGTCGCTAGTCGATAAATTCGGTTTTCAACTGAAACCATAATATCATTCGCCTTGTGATTAATAGTGCATCAGGAAGGTGAACACGACGATATAACTAAAAATTAAAAAGACACTAGCTAAGTTGTCCTGAGGCTGAAAATCTCCCTAATAAGGATACAAAAATAACTAAGTTGCGATTTCAGTTAATTTCAATTAGTATTGATGTACAATGCCTCCAATTAGACAGAATAATATCGGTCGGCTGCTAGCACAGCAATCTCTCGAATGAGACAAAGGGACGATCAGCGTGCAACTCAAACTGAATTGGATTGACAACGGATTTCACAGGCTCGAATGATGTTGAGTGAAGAAAAAAGAGCAGCTCAAAATACAAGCGAGTTAGAGAGAAGCGTAATCGGCAAGTATCAGAATGATCTGGTAACAATCGTGCCCAACATAACCTTATAGATCGATTACGAAGGCAAGCCTCCATTCTACAAAATCTTCGACTTGCTGCCTTGGATTTATGACAATGCGAATATATCAGTCGCCATAAGAGCAATGAGTGTAGTTTGTTATTATAGTAATGCATTGATGTTCCCAAACGAAACACCAAAGCTTTTGCGCTCATTGGTGTCTGGATCAGAAAGTGGTTCTTAAAATTTTCTGCAGAACATCCAAAGTTATAATGGTTGTTTTCAAATGACTTCGTTTGGCGCAACGCACATAATAAGTTTTCTTGAACATTGAACCTTAAGAGTTTAAAGAGTTTAAAAATTATTAAATTATTAAATTGTGAAAGCGTCTACTACAGCGGAAGCGTCTACATGTCAAAATGACCAAAAAGCGAATTAAATGTTGCCACCGACGGACACAGAGCATAAATTTCTACAGACTTATTTCAAGGGAGATTCACTCAACCACATTATTCCACCATGAAGCGGGACATTGTACAACAATTGCAGGAGATGCTTCTTGAGCCCAATGGATTGATTCAAATGTTCAAGACTACTCCAGATCGAATGCCATCTAACAACCATAAGCTTGCGATTCGAGCTGATATCTTCTCAAATTTTTCAATAAGTAGTTTAATTGTAAGCAGGGCAACGTCAGCTAGTTATAAATAAAAATTCCATGAAATTTTTTGCTCTACAACTTTGTCCAACAGTGTAAACTTCTATTTCTGCAAATAAAAAAGTTAGTTTCTGTATTTCCGTGAAAATGGGAACCACCCTAATATTAATCAACATAAAAAAATGAGCCTTTGTTTTTATTCCAAGTTTCACCACCATTTTTTTTAAGGTTAAAAATTGACCGATTTAGAGCAACTTTTCCCCCTCGTCAACTTAGGGTGTACCATAAAAAAAGTTTTTCTGTCCTAACTTTTTTATTTCAATTTCCATCGTAAAATTTTGTTTAGACGAGTTATAGAACTTATAAAGGCGCGTATTTTGGTATACGAACTTTGCCGCTAGCTTGAACCAATCAATACCCGAATAGAAATGGTGAAGTAAAAAATATTAGCAGACATCTTCCAAACATTAAATTTGAATGTGGGTTGTCGTATTCTAAATGTATTCAAAGTTCAAAGTAACGCCCTAGTACATATAAAAACAACATATTTAAACTTCACATTAAAAACAAACGTATTGATGATGTTAAATTTAACATCAGAACACGTCTTATAAAACTAGAATCTAAAATTACATGACAATCAAACGTTATGTATGTGTGAAATGTTGTGTACCTAAGACATCTAAACACATCTGTTGATATTATAATTGGCCGTTACCTTAGAAATAAACTTCATTCTACTGTAAAAGACTGCAGGTCTACAGCATTAGAAAACTTCTTACAACATAAGAATGAAACGTTACAATAGAATCAAAGGTCTTTGTGAAGTAAAATGTTGTATTCATAATAAGCCAGAATACATCTTGTGTCATGACAATCACACGTTGCGTTGAAATCCATGTTCTTATAGATGTAAAATTTTGTACTCATAAAATATCGGTAAATATCCGATGCGATTAGAATTAAGTGTGAATCGTATATGTTTTGGCAATATTGGTGCATATTTACTTTATGTACTTTACTCAACACCCGAATAAAAATTTACCTTAGCCTAACATGTGATTTTGATGCTTTCAGATTATTTGGTTTTAATGTTATTATCTACAACTGAAAACATCCGGAAACGATACACCGTCACGTTTTTCTACATCTGAATGCATCATACATCATCTCTTTTATTGGATAAAATCGACACTTGAAAACATATGTAAGATGTTTATTCATAACCTTTAATACATCTGAAAACATCAAAAATCCTTTGACTGTGCTGTTTTATTCATATACATTTGAAAACATCAATATGCTTTGATATCTTAAAACATCAGAAAAACATTTTATTTGAATGTCAAATCATGACGTTAGAGGGACATTGGATTAGAAAAAAATACAGCGGAAACGATCTGATTTCTAATGTTCAACGTAAGATGTACATTTGAATTTCATGTTGATGTAGACATTGAAATCAGACATCAGCCTGATGTAAATTTTTATTCGGGTGGTTATTGAAGTTTTTCTTCTAAAACCATCCCAGATTCAAATGTAACTTTTTCAAGCTACAGAAATAACATATCTCTAGTTTTCACATATGTTAAACAATATAAATTGTACTTTCAAATGACGTCTTAATTTTTTTTTTTTGTATGCCCCAATCATAAAAATCAACATTTGAAAAGGGCGTATTATTTTTAGAAAAACTTCAATAACTATTGACTAGTTAAAGCTAGCGGCAAAATTTGTATACCAAAGTAGGCGTCTTCAAAAGTTCTAAAACTTGTCCCAATACAAGTATACGGTGGGAATTGAAATAAAAAAGTAAGGGTAAAAAAACATTTTTTTATGGTACACCCTAAGTTGATGGGGGAAAATTGCTCTCAATCGGTCAATTTTCAAGCTACAAAAAAAATTATGTATGAAAATTCCATGAAATTATCTGCGCTACAACTTTGCGCAGGAATGTAAACGTCTATTTCTGCAAATAAAAAAGTTAGTTTCTGTATTTCTGTGAAAATGGGGACCACCCTAATTTTTATTAACACCAAAAAATGGGCCTTTGTAATACAAACCATGTTGTAGAAAATCACTTTGCTGTAAAGTTTCAAGTTTAGGCGCTGGGAGCATGTTTCCTCGTAAATTCGTGATCTGGACCATAGTGCAATGTAGTTTTGACAGTTCAGGGAGATTGTTTACGTGGACTTAGAATATTTCCGGTAAGGTCGGTTTGAGAATTTGTGTTCTGAACTTATTACGATTGAAGTAAAATAGTCGAAAAACAGACACCATGACTTATTTTGACATCATCAAATTTTCCTTTTGCTTTTTTTTCATTGAAATTTTCCTGAATTTAATTTTACAGAATTCGGCACATATAGGGAATTGTTTCCCTATTATTTCCCTAGATTTGTATCTAGGATTTTTTTCAAAAGGGTGAATCTAAAAATGAGAGGCTCTCTCCTCTCTCGCTCTCTTTCATTTATTACAGCGCTATTATAAATCTTTTGAGGAATTCTTTGGTACAGATAAAAACACAACAATGCTGGCTACCATACTCTACAAATAGTTAAATGAAAAACGTAACGCTGAATGGAATATGCATGGAAGAGAAAGTAGTCAAAGAGAGTCTCTCAATTGCAGATTCGCCCTAATGAAAAAAAAAAACCTAGAAATGTTCATTCTTAGCTCACCATCACTCGAGCCCGTGAAATTCGTTGTCAATCCAATTCAGTTTGAGTTGCACGCTGATCTTAACTTTGGCTCATTCGAGAGTGTGCTGAGCTAGCAGCCGACCGATATTATTCTATCTAGTTGGAAGCATTGTACAACAATACTAATAGAAAGGAACTGAAATCGCAACTTAATTAGTGTCTTTAAATTTCTAGTAATATCGTTGTTTTCCTGATGCACTATCAATCACACGGCGAACGATACTAATGTAATCAAAAACGTAATTACACACCTGTCAGTTCAACACAGAAGACATAAACTTATACCTTTACTTTCCATTGACCTTCAATTACCTCCTGACCACCAATAGAAAGGGCGTATCAACATTTGTAAACATACACTTCTGTGCCTGGTTTCTCGCAAGCCATAGGCTACACACGCAAATCTATATCATCATCTTGTAGAGAAACTTTTCCCTACACGATTATTGTATTGATTTGCGAGGGTGGCTTAAGAGAAAAAAGACTAAGAAATGTTTGTTTACATATGTTGATAGGCGCTATTCTATTGTTGATCGAGACTTTAAATCTCGCTGCGAGGTGTCACCAACATAAACGTTCCAGTTTATACGTGCATCTTCACGCTATAAATCGTTAACAATGAAGTTACGATCTACACAGGAATGAGTGCGATGGAAAAAAACTACTACAAAACCGAGTAAATTCCTTAATCCACGTAAAAACCCGTAATTTACAAAAACTTCGTAAGAAGTGAGAAAAGTTAGGTTTGAGCATTTTGATCAAATTTAGGCGATCGGTATCTACTCGCGTCGGTAACGAAAACCCAGTATTTTTTCCACAAACAACGTCAAATTCCGACAACCCCGTAAAAAAATGCGAAATATATATGCGATAATGCGAAGTGCATTATCATTTTTTGTATATCTTTTCAAAGGGTCCAAAGTAACAATCATTGATTCTCTCCTCTCTTGTTCTTTTTTTTTTTTTAATTACGAAGTCTTTGTGATAGTTTCCAACGGTTCCTTCTTACAAATCGAAAGATGGTCTTGCTGTATAGCATATTATGATACTTCCATCAAAATCACAATTTGGTTTTTATGAATTTTTTCTCATTTTCCAGTAAATTTTTCTAATTTTTGGAAATCAAGACGAATAAAATAAAAAAGAAATCAAATAAATCCATCGAGTCGTTCGTGAGTTATGTTGTCATAAATATATATATATATATATATATATATATATATATATATATATATAAATATATATATATATATATATATATATATATATATATATATATATATATATATATATATATATATATATATATATATATATATATATATATATATATATATATATATATATATATATATATTTATATATATACAGATATTTATATATATACATATATATTTATATATATATATATATATATATATATATATATATATATATTTTATATATATATATATACAGCGATTCCACGGGAAAAGAATGGAGTTGAAAAAAAAGTTATCCGATTTTGCTTAAAACCGCTTGGTATGTTGTTCATCGAAACTAATAAGACCCGTATTTTTTTATTTTTTTATTAGGGTGACCATGTTCGATATAGGGTTACCAGAAAAAACGACATTTTTCGAAATATTTTATTTTTGAAAAATCATAACTTCTGAACCGCTGAATCGATTTTAAATATTTTTTTATAAATAGAAAGACTATTATTTTTTGTTTTTATTAAAAATATTTTTTCAAATACTTAATGTACTCAAATATGCTAAAATGGTCAATGTATTTGTTTTTTATGATTTTTGAAATGATGGACCACAACGACTATTTATTTTTATATAGTTTTTATTAAAATTCAAACATTTTTACATAACATATCAAAAAATCTCAAATGTTCATCGAGCCGATTTTGAGTTAAATTTTTTGAAAATTTCAAGTTTTTTGCCTATACACACATGGAATGAGCATCATTTTCCATCACTTCAAAATAAATGCGGGAATCAATTCATTGAAGTTATCAAACTTATTCCTAATAAATTCATGATAACCATGTTGACAAATCTAGTTTTATTTGTGAAGTTTTGTACCCATCAAGAGTAGGGGAGGCTGGTCCAATTCTGACCCCATTAAATGTAAGAACTATAAATCAGCCTCAAATTGTTTAAAAGCAGAGACCAACATTGCTAGGATTTACTCAGCCATGGTTTACGCTATAACTGGAGCCACAAAGCTCCGTTAGCTTCCAAATTCAGCATGAGTGCTCATAAGGATTGCAGGGGCACTCATGCCGAATTTGAGTTGTAGCGTAAACCACGACTGAGTAAACTTAACTCATATTTTGAATTAATCCACATTGAGTGAACCGAACTGAAACCTTACTAAAGAAACGTTTAATACAATGAAGCATGACTGCTCAAATTGCCATGTTTAGATTCATAGTTACAGGAAACCTACACCTAAACTATATGGTTATGCAGTGGAAAGGAGAACAAAGCTGGATAAAAGCTAGTCCTACTTTTGTAATACGTGCTATTGCAGACTTTATCGCTTTATCAAGAAAGAAAACGAGCCAGCAACTCCAAGTGCAGTTAATCTAGAATGTAAAACTGAAGAACTCACCGTTTCTGAACCGTGTTTAATATTCAAAGAGCAATATCCTACTTTTAAAATTGGATTTTCAATGTTTTTCAGTAGCCGCCCAAAAAATTGTATTCTGGCTGGTTCAAGTGCAACGCATACTGTCTGCGTATGCATTTATCATCAGAATGTTAAATTAATGTTTAAAACCCTCAAGGTTAAGAAACTTATTCCTAACCATTTTAAAACGACTAAACGACCTAACCATGAAATCCTACAGAGAAATGTTGGTTGAAAACCTGTGATCATTGCCCGGGTACGCAAACACTGGAGAATGACCTGATGAATTTTCTTCAAAATATCGATTCCTTAGAATTTAAACAATGGGAGCAAACAGATCGTTGTCATCTAAATTCAATGCGAATGGATGCAGACGAGTTTGTGGAAACATTTCTAGAAAAATTAAGCCAATTATCTCCGCATAATATTATTGCAGAGCAACAAGTTAACTACTTAAAACAACTTAAAACTAATTTGGAAGCAACTGACTGCATTATAATTGCTGACTTCTCTGAAAATCTCTCTTTTGTTATTCTAGACGCTATACAAGGTTTTCATTGGGCAAACGCTCAATACACAATCCATCCTTTTGCCATATATTAGAAGGATGAAGCACAAAATTTAAAGTTTACAAGCTTCATAGCAATCGCAGAATTTACTAAACATAACCATGTTGCCGTTCGGCTGTTTGTAACAATTTGTGTGAATTTCATTAAAAAAAAGCTACCTCACCTGAAAAATATCTATTTTTTTTCTAATGAAGGCAGTCAATACAGAAATAAGATGACTGCTTCCAATTTGTGCCACATGTACAAGGACTTCGGTCTTAATGCAGAGTGGAACTTTTTTGCCACTTGCTATGGAAAAGGGCCTTGTGACGCTTTAAGAGGCGTTCTAAAGCGAAACGCTTCAAAAGCAAGTTTACAAGGCCATCATATTACAACTGCATACGAACTTTACTCTTGGACTGTTTCTTAAGTAGATTCCAAAATATATTACTTGTTTTTCTCGGAAAAAGATTACAATGCAATGGAAAAGAAAATAAAGAACCATTGTACTCCTGTAAAACAAATCTCTGGGACACAATCGTTTCATTACTTTAAGCCACAGAATGAAAATTACATTATCGTGAAACGGTTTTCGTTTTCAGATGAAGAAAAGTGCGTTAAATTGTTAAAATTTTGCTCTGTAATTTTTATTTTGATGCATTATGAAAAATAAAAATAATTAAATAATCAAATTAAATGCTGAGTTTTAATTGAAGGTAATCTGGGAAAACCCTTGCTTGTAGTCTAAAGCTTTGAGATTTGAGCTACAATTCTTCAATATAGCGGAGCCTGGTCTAATCTCGACCCAATGGCCAATTCCGACTTCCCAAGATTCTCTCAGACAGCGCTGGTTGCCAAATTTTTAATAATACCAATGGAAAGCTTTCATTACACAAAGAATTTCAACGTAGAATGCATTGGTCGGAGAAATTGTGTTTTTTGGACTTCAAAATTGACTAAATTTGAGAAAAAATGTACTACACCCTAAAAAAATTTGTATTCTAGTTTCGGTTCGATTCACTCAAAATGACCCTAATGTGGAATAATTCAAAATATGAGTTAAGTTTACTCAGTCGTGGTTTACGCTACAACTCAAATTCGGCATGAGTGCCTCTACAATTCTTATGAGCACTCATGCTGAATTTGGACGCAGACAGTATGCGTTGCACTTGAACCAGCCAGAATACAATTTTTTGGGCGGCTACTGAAAAACATTGAAAATCCAATTTAAAAAGTAGGATATTGCTCTTTGAATATTAAACACGGTTCAGAAATGGTGAGTTCTTGAGTTTTACATTCTAGATTAACTGCACTTGGAGTTGCTGGCTCGTTTTCTTTCTTGATAAAACGATAAAGTCTGCAATAGCAGGTATTACAAAAGTAGGAATAGCTTTTATCCAACTTTGTTCTCCTTTCCACTGCATAACCATATAGTTTAGGAGTAGGTTTCCTGTAACTATGAATCTAAACATGGCAGTTTGAGCAGTCATGCTTCATTGTATTAAACGTTTCTTTAGTAAGGTTTCAGTTCGGTTCACTCAATGTGGATTAATTCAAAATATGAGTCAACTTTACTCAGTCGTGGTTTACGCTACAACTCAAATTCGGCATGAGTGCCCCTGCAATCCTTATGAGCACTTATCATGTATTTGGACGCTAACGGACCATTGTGGCTCCAGTTATAGCGTAAACCATGGCTGAGTAAATCCTAGCAATGTTGGTCTCTGCTCTTAAACAATTTGAGGCTGATTTATAGTTCTTACATTTAATGGGGTCAGAATTGGACCAGCCTCCCCTACTCTTGATGGGTACAATACTTCACAAATAAAACTAGATTTTTAAACATGGTTATCATGAATTTATTAGGAATAAGTTTGATAACTTCAGATTAGGAATAAGTTTGATAACTTCAATGAATTGATTCCCGCAGTCATTTTGAAGTGATGGAAAATGATGCTCATTCAATGTGTGTATAGGCAAAAAACTTGAAATTTTCCATGAATTTAACTCAAAATCGGCTCGATGAACATTTGAGATTTTTTGATGTGTTATGTAAAAATGTTTGAATTTTAGTAAAAAAAATATAAAAATAAATAGTCGTTGTGGTCCAACATTTCAAAAATCATAAAAAACAAATATATTGACCATTTTAGCATATTTGAGTACATTAATTATTTTAACAAATACTTCTAATAAAAACAAAAAGTAATAATCTCTCTATTTATAAAAAAATATTTGAAATCGATTCTGCGGTTCAGAAGTTATGATTTTTCAAAAATAAAAAATTTCGAAAAATGTCGATTTTTCTGATAACCCTATATCGAACATGGTCACCCTAATAAAAAAATAAAAAAATACGGGTCTTATGATTTTCGATGAAGAACATACCATATATATATATATATATATATATATATATATATATATATATATATATATAACTATGTCCAAGAAAAGTTTTATTTAGTGTTATGTGCGTTGCGCCAAACGAAATCATTTTAAAACAACCATTATAACTCTGGATGTTCTGCAGAAAATGCTTACAACCACGTCCTGATCCAAACATCAATGAGCGCAAAGGCGCTGGTGTTTCATTTGGGAACTTAATGCATAACAATGAGAACAAACTACACTCATTGATTCAATGGTGACTGATATATTCGCATTTTAATCAACTAAAGGCAGCTGGAAAACCCAGATACTTCAACTTGTCAATTGCGAAGGTGTGAGGAACCTTGTCGAGCGCTTTCGAAAAATCGAAGTATATGGCATCAACTTGGTGACGATTCTCAATTTCCGTTGATAGGAAATTCACGTAAGACATCAGATTCGTTGTCGTGGATGGCTTCTTAACAAAACCATGTTGAAATTCAGAAATCAGTGGTCGAGATGCAGCGTAAAGAGCTCTGTGAACCAATTGTTCAAACACCTTGATGGCCATACAGCATAAAATCGAAACACCTCTGTAATTTTTAACAGCATGTTTGTTACCAGCTTTGAAAATCGGAGTGATTGATGCTAACTTCCACGCTTCGGGAAAAGTACCTTCACTGAGTGACCTGTTAAAAATTGTCGTCAAAGGCATCAGCAGTGAGTCAGCACATTCTCTTAAAAACAACGGCGGTATCTTGTCTGTGCCCGACCCTTTCAACACATCCAACTTTTCCAGGGCTGACAAAACTTCATGTTGGCTCACAACTAAAGCAGGACAATTCAAATTGAAAGCCGGACAGGATTTAAGACTGTCAGCGGAAAAAGTTGGTGACGTTTGAGTGTGTACATTTTCGAATAAATCGGCAAACAGATTAGCTAGCTCGTTCGGTGAATCGGCTGAAGTTTCTTTAAAAGTCATGTCGGTAGGGATCCGATTCGATTGCTTACAGCTCCGAATATACGACCAAAAGGATGAAGGGTTCTGCTTCGCTGTCTGCTCCAACCGTCTTATATAGCAACGAAAAGCAGCGTCCTGGCAATTGGCGTAATGGGTTTCAAGCGACTGTAGATTGGTCGGGTTCACAGTAGTCCGTGATCGAAAATAGCGTTTACGAGCTTTTCGCACAATGTTACGGATATGCTGCAACTCAGTTTTCCACCACGGTTGCTTAAACGAATGAGGCCTACTTGTTCGACGTGGAACATATTCCTCCATAATATCGTACAATTTGTCATAAAACATACGTACCGTTTCATCCGTATCTTTTGCACGAAACATTTCAATCCAATCGACGTCCATGAGAGCGTTATTTAGTTCCGAAAAGTGGCAACGTCGAAAATCGAAATCATCAATGTAGTTCGAGTCGCTAGCTGGTTGCACGTAGGAGGCATTCACGTTAATGCGAAGAACGAATGGTTTGTGATGATTGTCGATTCGGAGGACGAATGATGGAGGCTCGATAAGTTCAACATCGTTTGGTTCGTTAACTAATGCCAAGTCAAGTGTACGACCGTTCGAGTTTAGCAGGTTGTTGAGTTGATGTAGTCCGGAGGCAATCATTGATTCAACCAGAGCGATTTCCTGTTCAGTCGATGCATTGGACGGCAGCAAGCTGTTGATCTCGTCGTCGTAGGACCATACCAAATGAGGTAGGTTGTAATCTCCAACGATGACAATATTATCAGAATCCGTTGCACTTTCACAGATTTGCTGGACTGCTGCGGAATGCGCTGAGTACAATTCCGGAGACGAGTTCGGTCGAAGATAGATTCCGCACACAAAGATCGTAGCCTTGCCTAATTTGATACGCACAGCGATTTGCTCAATATTGTCACAGTCAACAAGGTCTACCGACGTACAGTTGAGGTTTTCTTTAACCGCAATCAAAACACCACCCCATCGCTGAAGGTTGCTAGAAGCTGCACTGCGATCACACCGAAATATTGAGTAGCCGGCAGCAAACTCTGAACTAGCGATATCAGAACGAAGCCACGTCTCAGTGAGTATAAAAACTTCGTATTCAGAAGCAGAAAGCTTCAAAACGAGCTCATTAGTGTTAGTACGAATGCCTTTCACATTTTGATAATATACCGTTAAATATTGCAGGTCGGTCTCATTCCACTATGGTCCAGATCACGAATTTACGAGGAGACATGCTCCCAGCGCCTAAACTTGAAACTTTACAGCAAAGTGATGTTCTACAACATGGTTTGTATTACTAAGGTCCATCTTTTGGTGTTAATTAAAATTAGGGTGGTCCCCATTTTCACAGAAATACAAAAACTAACTTTTTTATTTGCAAAAATAGACGTTTACATTCTTGGGCAAAGTTGTAGCGCAATAAATTTCATGGAATTTTCATACATAATTTTTTTTGTAGCTTAAAAATTGAACGATTTAGAGCAATTTTCCCTCATCAACTTAGGGTGTACCATAAAAAAATCGTTTTTTTGCCCTAAATTTTTTATTTCAACTCCCACCGTACACTTGTATTCAAACAAGTTTTAGAACTTTTGAAGACGCCTACTTTGGTATTCGAATTTTGCCGGTAGCTTTAACGAGTCAATAGTTATTGAAGTTCGAATAAAAATAATATACCCTTTTCAAATGTTGATTTTTATGATTGGGGCAAACACAAAAAAATATTAGAGACGTCATTTAAAAGGACAATTTGTATTGTCAAACCAATGTGAAAACTAGAGATATATTATTTCTGTATCTTGAGAAAATGACATTTGAATCTGGGATGGTTTTAGAAGAAAAACTTCAATAACTATTGATTGGTTTAAGCTAACGGCAAAATAAATATATCAAAATACGCGCTTTTAAAAGTTCTACAACTCGTTTGAACAAAATTTTACGATGGAAATTGAAACAAAAAAGTTAGGACAGAAAAACTTTTTTTTATGGTACACCCTAAGTTGACGAGGGAAAAGTTGCTCTAAATCGGTCAATTTTTAACCTTAAAAAAAATGGTGGTGAAACTTGAAATAAAAACAAAGGCTCATTTTTTTATATTGATTAAAATTAGGGTGGTCCCCATTTTCACGGAAATACAAAAAGTAACTTTTTTATTTGCAGAAATAGAAGTTTACACTTTTGCACAAAGTTGGAGCGCAAAAAATTTCATGGAATTTTCATACATAGTTTTTTTTTGTAGCTTGAAAATTGACCGATTTAGAGCAACTTTTCCCTCGTCAACTTAGGGTGTACCATAAAAAAAAGTTTTTCTGTCCTAACTTTTTTGTTTCGATTTCCATCGTAAAATTTTGTTTGAACGAGTTGTAGAACTTTTACAGGCGCGTATTTTGATATATTAATTTTGCCGTTAGCTTAAACCAATCAATAGTTATTGAAGTTTTTCTTCTAAAACCATCCCAGATTCAAATGTCATTTTCTCAAGATACAGAAATAACATATCTCTAGTTTTCACATATGTTTGACAATACAAATTGTCCTTTCAAATGACGTCTTAATTTTATTTTGTGTTTGCCCCAATCATAAAAATCAACATTTGAAAAGGGCGTATTATATTTATTCGAACTTCAATAACTATTGGCTAGTTGAAGCTACCGGCAAAATTTGAATACCAAAGTAGGCGTCTCTAAAAGTTCTAAAACTTGTTTGAATACAAATGTACGGTGAGAATTGAAATAAAAAAGTTAGAGCAAAAAAACGATTTTTTTATGGTACACCCTAAGTTGATGAGGGAAAATTGCTCTAAATCGTTCTAAAAATTGAAGCTACAAAAAAAATTATGTATGAAAATTCCATGAAATTTATTGCGCTATAACTTTGCCCAAGAATGTAAACGTCTATTTCTGGAAATAAAAAAGTTAGTTTTTGTATT
This sequence comes from Aedes japonicus, assembly GCA_034211315.2. NCBI lineage: Eukaryota > Metazoa > Arthropoda > Insecta > Diptera > Culicidae > Aedes > Aedes japonicus. The sequence continues at coordinate 35,132 of JASCZW010003811.1, forward strand.
TCTGTGAAAATGGGGACCACCCTAATTTTAATTAACACCAAAAAATGGACCTTAGTAATACAAACCATGTTGTAGAACATCACTTTGCTGTAAAGTTTCAAGTTTAGGCGCTGGGAGCATGTTTCCTCGTAAATTCGTGATCTGGACCATAGTGCATTCGAGAATTCGGGACAAGTCGAGGTATTGTAGGCAGTTTCGTTAATCGTTATTGATCCATTATGACGTTCGTCTCTGCGTTGGTCGAAATATTCGGGTTGTTGGATCCTGTCTCGGGTATTGTTAGAACGGCTGGCTGCTCAAAATCGCTTGGCATGTTTTTCATTGAAAATAACCAGACCCATATTTTTTTTATTTTTTTATTAGGGTGACCATGTTTTATATAGGGTCACCAGAAAAATCGACATTTTTCGATTTTTTTTATTTCTGAAAAACCATAACTTCTGAACCACTGAATCGATTTGCAATGTTTTTCTATGAATAGAAAGTTTATTACTTTTTGTTCTTATTTAAAATATTGGTTAAAATAATTAATGTACTTAAATTTGCTAAAATAGTCAGAATATTCGTTGAAATGTTGAACCACAACGACTATTTATTATTGGTTTTTTATGATTTTTGAAATGTTGGACCACAACGACTATTTATTTTTATATTTTTTTATTAAAATTCAAACATTTTTACATAACATATCAAAAAATCTCAAATGTTCATCGAGCCGTTTTTGAGTTATATTTTTTTTAAATTTCAAGTTTTTTGCCCATACACACATGGAATGAGCATCATTTTCCACCACTTCAAAATAACTGCGGGAATCATTTCATTGAAGTTATCAGACTTATTTCTAATAAATTCATGATAACCATGTTCACAAATCTAGTTTTGTTTGTGAAGTAATGTACCTACATCAAAAGTAAGAATGGCTGTTCCAATTCTGACCCCATTAAATGTAAGAACTATAAATCAGCCTCAAATTGTTTAAAATCAGAGACCAACAGTGCTAGGATTTACTCAGCCATGGTTTACGCTATAATTGGAAACACAATGGTCCGTTAGCGTCCAAATTCAGCATGATTGCTCATAAGGATTGCAGAGGCACTTATGCCGAATTTGAGTTGTAGCGTAAACCACGACTGAGTAAACTTAACTCATATTTTGAATTATTCCACATTAGGGTCATTTTGAGTGAACCGAACTAAAACTAGAATCGAAATTTTTTTAGCGTGTTGAACATTTTTTCTCAAGTTTAGTCAAGTTTAAAAATTAATTTTGAAGTCCAAAAAACACCATTTCTCCGACCAATGCATTCTACGTTGATATTCTCTGTGTAATGAAAGCTATCCATTGGTATCATTAAAAATTTTGCAATCAGCGCTGTCTGAGAGAATCGTTGGTGGTCGGAATTGGCCAGAGGGTCGGCATTTAATTTGATTATTCAATTATTTTTATTTTTCATAATTCATTAAAAAAATATTACATAGCAAAATTCCTACAATTCAACGCACTTTTCTTCATCTGAAAACGAAAGCCGTTTCACGATAATGTAATTTTCATTTTGTGGCTTGATTTAAAAACAGCCCAAGAGTAAAGTTCGTATGCAGTTGTAATATGATTGCCTTTTAAACTTGCTTTTGAAGCGTTTCGCTTTAGAACACCTCCTAAAGCGTCACAATGCCCTTTTCCATGGCAAGTGGCAAAAAAGTTCCACTCTGCATTAAGACCGAAGTCCTTGTACATGTGGCACAAATTGAAAACAGGCATCTTATTTTTGTATTGACTGTCTGATCCATCAGAAAAAATGTATATTTTCCAGGTAAGGTAGCTTTTTTAAATGAAAATCACACATTTTATTATAAACAGCCGAACGGCAACATGGTTATCTACACTTTTGATTGTTATTTTTGTATTCTCCCCAGCGCGGAAGTAACGATCTTTGATGAAGTTTTTTCTGATAATTTACCATCTCCATGCAAAGCGCTAGGAGCGGACAGTAATTTTATTGCTAGAATAAATAGACATGAAGAGAAAGTGTATTGATAGGTCCGTAAGGGAACGGCAGGCTTTTGAAATTGAATAGATGTAAGTTTGAAAACGAGCGGAGGGCATTTGAACGGTAGTATACGATCAGGCACATAACCCTTTGTCATACTACCCTATGCAGGATAGGCAAGGGGGGAAATCCCCTTGACTGACAAAAGGTTATGCAACCAATCGTGCTCTTATACTACCTATTGCTTGTTTCTAGTTCTAGCGATTTGTCCGTCTCCTAATACTGCCTAGCACGGGTGAGAAATTATCTCCCGCTGTTGGGTTTATTTTTAGCATGCACCGCCTATTTAGTAAATTCTGCGATTGCTATGAAGCTTGTTAACTTTAAATTTGTGCTTCATCCTTGTAATATATGGCAAAAGGATGGATTGCGCATTGAGCGTTTTCCCAATGAAAAACTTGTATAGCGTCCAGAATAACAATAGAGTAATTTTCAGAGAAGTCAGCAATTATAATGCTTCCAAATTAATTTTAAGTTGTTTTAAGTAGTTACCTTGTTGCTCTGCAATAATATTATGCGGAGATAGTTCGCTTAATTTTTCTAAAAATGTTTCCACAAACTATTCTGCATCCATTCGCATTGAATTTAGATGACACCGATCTGTTTGCTTTAATTGTTAAAATTCTAAGGAATCGATATTTTCAAGAAAATTCATCAGGTCATTTCCCCAGTGTCTGCGTACCCGGGCAATGATCACAGGTTTTCAACCAACATTTTTCTGTAGGATTTTCACAGAGTATTTTAAGAAACAAGTCATGATATGTTTTTAAATGGTTAGGAATAAGTTTCTTATCCTTAAGGCTTTTAAACATTAATTTAACATTCTGATGATAAATGCATACGCAGACATTATGCGTTCCACTCGAACCAGCCAGAATACAATTGTTTGGGCGGCTGCTGGAAAACATTGAAAATCCAATTTTAAAAGTAAGATGTTGCTCTTTGAAAATTAAATAAATTTCACGAAGGTTACATAAAAGTAACCTGCGCTGTACATGCACTTTTTCTTCTGCCATATTTTCAATAACGAAATCCCTTTTCCCAGGACATGACTAATGTGGAATAATTCAAAATATGAGTTAAGTTTACTCAGTCGTGGTTTACGCTACAACTCAAATTCGGCATGAGTGCTTCTGCAATCCTTATGAGCACTAGCCTGGGACACGAACATATGGAAGGAAAAACTATTCGCTCCCTATTGATTTTTGAAAGCCTTCAGGGTCCTATAATAACTGTGCTAAATTTCAGCTCGATCGATGAAACTATATTTTTGCGTTCGAGGTTTTAATTTTACATAGGATTTTTTATGGGAAAACTTACTTTTTTGTAGAATAATCTGGCGAGGTGACCCGTTGCCATCTAAAAATAAGTGAACCAAATTTTCCTCTTGGAAATATTTCAAGGAAACTTTTTTTTGAAGACCGCAAAGTGATCCGACGATTGCGGAAAAAGTTATTGAGCTAAAACTGACTACAATCCAAAGGAACGGCTCATTGAACTGTTTTTTCTAACAACACTGCCACCTGCAGCATGGCCTGTAGCCTGCTGCTGTTGGCGCGAAGCAACCACGTTGTTGTGGGGCGTTCACTCGGCATGGAGAGAAGCCGATATCATGCGCATAGAATCTCCCGGTATAGTGGACCTATCATTTTTAACGGGGTCATTTATACGCAACCGTAATTTTTTAAAGGGATTACATGTTTTTCATAAAAATTTTCTAAACCATTAAACATTTCAACGAAAAACATCAAGAGTAGAGTAAGACCTCCTAAAAAAGAAATATAGGCTGAACCTGAAGCTCTGCAAAATACGATGCTCGGAAAAACGAATATATATCTTTTTCAGAGAATTTACTCTCAACTTTAGAATTGAAAATATCGGTACAATTTACATAATTGGTACATCATACATGTGTCGCTACTTAGACTTCAATACTTCACTTAACTTCAAAACCATTTTAACTTTCATTTTAACTTTACCACCATTTTAGTCACTTCATCGATGCACTCTGGGATAGCATAATGCTTCAAGTAATTATAATAAAACATCATTTGCAGCGCATCCCTTTTTGTTGGCATTATTTTGGCTTTGAACGAGTTCAAAACTAGGCCAACAAAAGGAATCGCACCGTTCCATTTTCTTCAAGCAACATACCATAATTCGAACTTGCAACGGAAGCTTTATTTAACTTTGTTCAAACGGAGTCAACTGTTAAACTGTTATATGTGCATGATAACGGCTTTCCTCCATGCTGAGTGAACGCCCCACAACAACGTGGTTGCTTCGCGCCGACAGCAGCAGGACATGCTGCAGGTGGCAGTGTTGCTAGGAAAAACAGTTCAATGAGCCGTTCGTTTGGATTGTAATTAGTTTTAGCTCAATAACTTTTTCCACAATCGTCAAATCGCTTTGCGCTCTTTAAAAAAAATTTTCCTTGAAATATTTCCAAGAGGAAAATTTGGTTCACTTATTTTTAGATAGCAATGGGTCACCTCACCAGATTATTCTACATAAAAGTAAGTTTTCCCATAAAAAATCCTATGTAAAATTAAAACCTCGAACGCAAAAATATAGTTACACCGATCGTGCTGAAATTTACCATAGTTATTATAGAACCCTGAAGGCTTCCAAAAATCAAAAGGGAACTGGAATTTGAATTCTGACCCAGGCTTATGAGCACTCATGCTGAATTTGGACGCTAACGGACTGAGTAAACCCTAGCAATGTTGGACTCTGCTTTTAAACAATTTGAGGCTGATTTATAGCTCTTACATTTAATGGGGTCAGAATTGGACCAGCCTCCCATACTTTTGATGGGTACACTACTTCACAAATCAAACTAGATTTGTGAGCATGGTTATCATGAATTTATTAGGAATAAGTTTGATAACTTCAATGAAATGATTCCCGCAGTTATTTTGAAGTGATAGAAAATGATGCTCACTCCATGCGTGTATGGGCAAAAAACTTAAAATTTTCAAAAAATTGTAACTCAAAAATAGCTCAATGAACATTTCTAATTTTTGTAAATATGTTTAAATTTTCATAAAAATATATAAAAATAAAAAGTTGTTGTGGTCCAACATTTCAAAAATCATAAAAAAACGAATATTTTGACCATTTTAGCAAGTTTGAGTACAATAATTATTTTAACAAATATTTTCAATAAAAATTAAAAGTAATGAGCTTTCTATTCATAAAAAAATAACGCAAATCGATTCAGTGGCTCAGAAGTTATAATTTGTTGAAAATAAAAAAAAAAATCTAAAAATGTCGTTTTTTCTGGTAACCCTATATCAAACATGGTCACCCTAATAAAAAAATATGGTTATTTTCAATGAAGAACTAGTTATTTTCAACGAAGAACATACCAAGCGATTTTGAGCAAAATCGGACAACTTTTTATAAATCTATATATATATATATATATATATATATATATATATATATATATATATATATATATATATATATATATATATATATATATATATATATATATATATATATATATATATATATATATATATATATATATATATATATACCATATATAAATATAAGTTAACAAAGTTAACCCCAATCACCCAACACTTAAGACACCAGCGACCATCGAGGAATTCATCAAATCGCTAGGCTAAGCAGACCCACGACCACCATCATCATCATCTTCATCGATAGCCGGTAGCAACGACATCAACGAACCAACGACGTACACTTCTCAGCACGAGACGGCAACGACGGTTGTCACCATCGATAGCAGCTAGCAACAACGCCAACGACCTGACGACGCTACATTTTCCCGTACTTCGGACCCGGACGACGACTCAGCAGCAGCGGCCTGGGTCGAAATTGCTGTGTAGGAACTTTAGGGTATTTCGATAGGTTCGATGAAAGCTTTGATTACTAATAAAATTCATTATCGTTTCAACCTCCTCCTCGCGTTTAAGTTTTTTTTAAAACTTCGAAAAACCAAATGAATTATTAACTGGCGCAGTCGGTAGGATTAGTTTTTGCTTAAAGTGTTCGTGAGTGAAATTTCGTTTCAGCCTAAGCACCTTCGCGAGTGAATATCGTGGAGTAAGAACCAGTTTCGCATCCGAACACAGCGAGGAACCGCCGCTACTTAGAATAAAGCTTGAACGGACATCGAGCAAGAGTTAAACGTAAGTAATTTTTATTTTCTTAAATTAACAATTAACGACGGACAAGAGCTTTCTCGATAAAAATAAAACCCTTGCCCCGAACATAACCAATAAACCCTACTAATTAAGAGAGTCGAGCCCGGACCATCCGTAAGCGACACACTGGATATCACAAGAATAGAGAAAAACACTAACATAAAATAAAAAAACTATAATTAGAAATCAGTGAAAAAAGAAAACTAAAACTAGTAAATTTTTAAGTGAAAGTTATTAGTTTAAAGTGAAAGTTATTAGTTGAAACCAAATATGAACCTGCCAAACCCTCCTTTTACTGGTGTCCCAGAACCCATAAATCCCGATGAAGAGGAGGCCAATAAAATTGCTCAAACGGAAGCAATTTTCGCAAAGGCAGAAAAAGTCCTAAAGGCAATGCAAACGCCTCAGGCTATCCGTGAATTACCACAGTTTGACGGAAACCCCGTCAGGTTGCACTGTTTTGTACGAGCAGTAGAAAATTTGCTACCGTTCGTAGACACTTTAAAAGACACACCATTTGAGCACGTATGGCTCCAGTCCATACGGGCAAAAATCACCGGAGAAGCGGATCAAGTGCTCGAAATTTACGGCACACCGCTTGACTGAAATTCGATAAAGGCTAACTTGATAGCCTATTATAACGATAAGCGTGATTCGGTCCAGTTACAGCAACATGGAACAATTGAAGATTTTTTCGGAGAAGTTCAACACTTGTTGTCGCTTCTCATAAATCACACCAACCTTGTAGCAGAGGACGCCAAAATGAGAGCAGATCGGGTGACAACTCACCAGGATAACGCTCTGCAGGTATTTCTCGCCGGGCTGAAAGAGCCCATTGGCGCAAATGTCCGTGCTCGCCGTCCTAAAAGTTTAAAAGAGGCATTTGATTCGTCGATTGAAGAAAGAAATTTTAAAAATCGACATGGTTTGAGCAAAGTAGATTACACACCTCGTTCATTTAAACCACTTCCACCACCACCTCCACCGAAACCTAAACACTATCCAAATTCTAACCAACGTCCAATAATGCAACAACAGCAACCAAGAAATATTTATCCTCGATTTACAAATAACCAACCGCAACCACGAAATAATTATCCCCAATTTACAAATAACCAACAACAACCAAGAAACTTTTATCCTCAATATCCAAAGCCACCGCCAAAGCCGAATTCGCAACCTCAAAATGTTGCCGCTCATAACCTATTGCCAAGACCAACACCTATGGAGGTAGACCCATCCATAAGGTCGAGGAATGTTAATTATATGAAACGGCCTAGACCGATAAATTATCATGAAAACGTTGAATCTAGTCAGGCATATTACGAACCCGAATATCATTATGTGGATGCTTATCAGTACCATAACGAACAGGCCGGCGAAGACCCCATGCCTAGTGCATCAGGTCAATCAAATAGCGCCGAATACAAAATTGAAGAACCCGAGACCGACGAATTAAATTTTCATCTGGCCGAGGAAACGGTGATGAACGGTTGAATAATTTTCATCCGTACATCAAAATGATGACCAATAAGGGACCCTTGAAATTCTTAATTGATACAGGGGCCAATAAAAATTATATAATTACCAAACATGTTAATTTAAACAAATGTCGCAACACACAAACAATGATGATAAGAAATGTGAGTGGTGTTCATACTGTTAACAAATTTGTAGAATTTAACCCATTTTTTAGAATACCGAATTCAAACAAACAAAAGTTTTACGTCTTTGACTTCCATGAGTATTTTGACGGTCTTATCGGTTATGAGACCTTACGTTCATTAAAAGCCGATATTCTTACGTCCCAGAATATACTTCAATTTCCTTCCGGCACGATAAACATGTTTCGAAAATATCCCACCTCGACCGTTGTACAGCTAAACTCTCACGAAACCAAAGCTGTGAGTTTACCAATTAACGGTTGTGGCGGAGAATTTTACCTAGAAGATGATTTTTTACTATCTCCAGAAATAATGCTTCATTCTGGAATTTACCGTTCCGCGGACAATCGTGCCTTTGTAACGATTTCAAACATAACTGGTAAACCTTCCAAAGTTTTGGTAAAGCTTCCGTTAGAGGTCGAGCTTAATAATTTTTAGATAAATCAAGCAGACCCAGAAGAAAAAGTCCACACACAAAGGACACCGGTTTTTGATCAGCATAGACTGGATCATTTAAATTCAGAAGAGAAGGTTAGCCTTTTGAAAATGATTGCGGATTACGAAAACATTTTTCATGAAAACATAAAATTGTAACGAAAGATGACATCCCTATCCGTACGAAATTATACCGCTACCCTTTTTGTCATCGACAAGAGGTTCAGCAGCAGATTTCAAAAATGTTGGATCAAGGAATCATTAGGCCTTCAAACAGCCCCTGGACTTCCCCTGTCTGGATCGTCCCGAAGAAGCTGGATGCATCCGGGAAGAAGAAATGGAGGCTTGTTATAGATTACCGTAAATTAAATGAGAAAACGATTGACGATCGTTATCCCATCCCTAATATTACGGACATTTTGGACAAGCTTGGTCGATGTATGTATTTTTCAACTCTCGACCTCGCATCTGGATTCCACCAGATTGAAGTGGAAAAGAATGACATACAAAAAACTGCGTTTAGTGTCGAAAACGGGCACTACGAGTTTTTAAGGATGCCATTCGGTTTGAAAAATGCTCCATCCACGTTCCAACGCGTGATGGACAACGTTTTAAGAGAGCACATTGGTGTCAGGTGCCTTGTTTATATGGATGACATAATCGTGTTTTCCACTAGCCTGAAAGAACATTTAGATAATTTGAGGAAGATTTTTGAAACACTTCGTAAATACAACATGAAAATTCAACTTGATAAAAGTGAATTTCTCCATAAGGAAGTCGCCTTCCTAGGGCATGTTGTGACTCGCGAAGGAGTCAAGCCAAATCCTGACAAAATTTAGGTAATCAGGAAATGGGCATTGCCTAAAACTGAGAAAGAACTACGTGGCTTTCTCGGAATCTTGGGCTATTATCGCAAGTTTATTAAAGACTTTGCGAAAATAGCAAAACCATTGACACAAGCTCTTAGAAAAGGAGAGAAAATTACACATGACAAAGCTTTTGCGGATGCGTTTGAAAGATGTCGGAATATTCTTACTTCAAGCGATATCCTTCAGTATCCCGATCTGGAATGACCTTTTATTTTAACAACAGACGCCTCAAACTATGCAATTGGCGCTGTCTTGTCCCAAGGACATGTAGGTAGTGACAAGCCTATCGCTTTCGCTTCGAGGACCCTCAACAAATCAGAGGAAAACTACTCTGCTATTGAGAAGGAACTGTTAGCTATCGTGTGGGCTTGTAAATATTTTCGTCCATACCTTTATGGAAGAAAATTTACACTTTACACAGACCACAAGCCTCTGACGTATAGCCTGAATTTGAAAGATTCCAATAGCCGGTTGATACATTGGCGGCGGAGCCTGGAGGAGTACGACTACGAAATTAAATATCGACCGGGAAAACAAAATGTCGTGGCAGACAGTCTTTCAAGGGTAAAGGGTGAACTGAATGTAAATGATGCCGAAGAAAGTTCCTCTGAATCCTCAGCTTCTGAGAGTGAAACAGATGGATCAACAGTTCACTCTGCTGATACTGATGGTTCAGCATTTATTCCTTGCACGGAATTACCACTGAATAAATTCAGCAATCAAATTATCTTAAAGATTGGGTCAGACGAAGAAGAAACTTTCGAAGAAGTGTTTCCGCGTGTGTTCAGGAGAACAATCACAAAATTTAATTTTGGCGTTCCGTATTTAATCAGAATGTTTAAAGAGTTTATGGACGTGAAAAGGACCAACTGCATTTTTTGCCCAGAAAATCTAATTCAGACTATTCAAACTGTATTCAAAAATTATTTAAGTAGGGGTAAACCCTTTAAAGTCTTTATAACACAAAAGCTATTGATCGATCTGAAAACTGCCGAAGATCAGAATCTAATAATGGAACAAACACATTTAAACGGACACCGCGGTATATGGGAAAAAAGCAGGCAAATTGCAAACCGCTACTTCTTCCCAAGAATGAAGTGTAAAATACGACAGTTTGTAAGACTATGTCGAACTTGCAATAAAAATAAGTACGAAAGACATCCGTACAAAATTAAACTGGGATCTACTCCCGAACTAAAAAAAACCATTAGATGTAGTGCATTTAGATTTATTAATAAAACGACCTAATATATTTCTGTCATTCTTAGACAAATTTTCCCGTTTCGCAGCTATCATCCCTATCAAATCAAGAAACATTGTGGCATGTGCATCACACATGTCATCCAAGTTAGTTTAATCCCAGCAGAACGCACACGTTGCGTCACCCTGTCATAAATTCTTAACCCTCGTCAGTCATCGACCGATGTACTGCATAAACATTTTCCTAAGAAAGAGTCAATTTACAGTGTCAATGTTTTATGGCTATTTCCATTGGCGTAACTACTGGGGGTGCCTGGGGGGCCAGGCCCCCCCCAGGATTCTGTAGGCCCCCCCAGGATTTTTTCCTAATATATTTCTAATTTGAAATGAAACACTATTCATAATTTCTAACGAATTGTAGGGTTTTTCATGTTTTTGTACTTTGCTTTCTCCAGAAATTGTTTGAACGAGTAACTATTTCTGAAGGAGTAAAGTGCACATACCCTCTTCCCCACACTTTTCTTATATCCCACTGTACCTTATAGGATAAAAATTCGGTACATATATCAAGAGAACCATAGTTAACGACCATTAGATCCGTGAGAATTCCGATATATCAACATTACATCCATTTGCTAGAACCAAAGATGTGAAGAGAAAGTATCGATAGGTCCTAAAGCGCTCGGCAGGTTATGAAATTGAATAGAATTAGTTTGAAATTGAGCATAGGGCTTTTGTTAAGCAGTATTTTGAAACAAACGTGCTTGATCGTGCTCAAATACCGTCAAAGGCACATTATGGTTCTTGCGATGTGAAATCTCTGTTTATACACTCCCTAAAGACCACATGTGATGGAAGCCAAATTCCAATTAGAGGTTTTTGAAAACACAACTTCTCATTTTTACCAGTAGTGGGTTTTCTCGTCGTTGTTTACTTAACAACCTCGCAGAGGAACCCGGTAAGATGTCGTATGCTGATCCTCTTAACAGCATGTTTTGGCGGAAACCCAATCATTGAATATATACACTATTAATTTTTTTTTAAATGCGTTTGCTTCGAAACACTGCTTAAAAAAAGCCCAACGCCTGTGCCCTAAACAATTCTAAATTCTAATAATTCAATTCTATTAATATTAGAACCTCTAGACTCATAACTAAAATAATAGGGACAGTTAAATGTAGAGCCTGTTATGTTGAAACATAGGATTTGAAACACTTTTCTGTGTACGTATTTTAATTTTATTATTTAAAAAGGTTTTACAATAATGAGTTTTGTTTATAAGCGCATTTTAGAATTCACGGTATTATATTCTCTTGTACGAACAATTTAGTAGAGTATAGACTCCCCACATTGATTATAAGTTTCGAAGCTAACGAATGTCCATAAGCAAAATATGGAGATAGAAGTTTATTCATTAACGATAATATTTTCGAAAATGTAGCTTTCCCAAGTAACAATTCAAATGCAAATTGGTTTTATTCATGTTTTATGGTAGTTTTATAAAAGTATTATGGAGATCATCTGGTTTTATCAGGGCATTTTCCAAGTTAAGGTGGTTGTAACTGATTAACAGTTCTTAGGAGTGATTAAAGAACACTTGAAGAAACCTCCATAAAACTACATCATTTATAAGTGTAATTCACCTTATAAGTAATTTTATAAGATACTTGATTCCCCTCTCAAGACATCGTTTCGCAACTTTCATAAAACCTGATAAAAGTTTTGAAAAAGTTATATGACATTCTTCTTTAAGATAAATGTATCTTGAAAATGCTGCCATAAAACGCTCTTAGAACCATTTGATTTCGAATAAGAGCACATACTCTTGAGAAAGAACATTATGTGAAAAGTAAACAAACTGGACGATGGACGCCCATAGGTGAAAGAAAATATAAAATAGTGGATCTCTCAAGCGGAAATTCAATAAAAACCTATCCAATATATTGAGTACTCCTTCATCTCAGCCACCAACGACAAATATTTTTTTTACCATTGCCAGATTCCATTGGATTTGCAGCCTACTGAGACTTATCAGAAGGGTCTATGCGTTATGCGTCCTATTTTTTGTAACGAATCAAATTAAATGGTCAATGTGTCGGCAGTTGAAAACCGAAAAACATAACTCTTGATAAACCTAACGCCCCAGGTAGTGCGTTATCGCAATGCGTTATCGTATTTCCACCACCTCTAAAGTCGGAAGTAGTGCGCTGGAATCGCTCAGTGATCTACTCACAGCGCACTTCTTCCGACGTTAGGTTAAGCATATAGATCAAGAGGAAAAATCATGTTTCGCTCAACAGATGTTTCCGCCATACAGGCAATATTACTATCTGTTATTATTCCCAAAACCATTGTTAGCATATTCAAGTTAATGTTTTTTTATCGACTTCCGCTGGTGAATAAAAACAATTAATTATAAGCTGTAATTATGACTAAGAAAAACAATTATGCATAGGCACTTTCGATTTGCACGTTCACATTTTCTTTGTTTATGATGTGCCTTTTTCACACTGATCTTATGGCTATATTATGAAAGAATTGTTTACCTTTAGCAATTCAAACAAGTTTTATTCAAGCGTAACTTATCTTTTTCAAGAACAGCAAAAATAAATATGAACTTATCGCGCTCCTCAAAAAATCTGTTAGTCTTGTGCAAGCAATATAAGTTTTATTTGCGTTTTATGATAGTTTTCGATAAAACCATTGAAAAAATGGCAAGCGTGGCTATTCTGGATTCCCTCGGAATGGTAGCCATTTTCATAAGTATGCAACAAAACTCTCATTTTTCTAATGGTACGAACAAACAATGCTGTTTAAAATACATTTTGAAACATAAAATGGATTGTAGACACAATTTATTCAAGATCTAACAATTTATCAGCCTTTTCACCTAATAGTTGAATTTTCTACTATTTGTTTTATTTTTTAAATAAGTCAGTGTTCTAGCAATAATTCAGAGGCACATTAAAAAATTTCGAACTTTTATGTTATGAAACACCAATAAACTGAATGTCGCATGAAAAATTCATCAAACGCAGGCAAAAAACAGATGCATTTATGGTCACCTTGACAATTAATTTACATACGTATCCACTTTGGAAGAGAAATATAGTAGCTTCCACTCAACTATAAACAAAAAAATGTCCCCATTCAGCAGAACGTATCGAAACATGGAATCTTCGAAGCATATTTGTGACAGACTGGAAGTATTCTTGAAGAGGAAAATTATAAAACTATCAAAACTTGTGGTAGTTTTATCATAGTTTTAAGTATGTCTTGAATGTCATTACAAGTATGCACCGATAAAACTATCAAATTTTAAGCGAACCTTGGGAAATAGTCTTGAGAACCTCCTGTGGTATGGGCCTTTTGGAACTTAAGAGGGTTTTATAGCTGTTTTATCGATGTTATGTAGAATATCTAGTTTTATGCGTGGTTTTATCAAATGAGTCTTGAAAATTTCTTCAAGTGTACCTTAAAATTGTTTTTTTTACTTGGGTTAGAAGTAAGGTAAACATGTAATCAGGTAAATTTCTGAAATCAACATTTATTGAGGTTGACTTCAGTACCAGTAGTAGTCGATATAGATTGCATAATGGGTCTGTTTGTCAGATTTTATCAAAATTCACTTCGCATTTATTATAACTGTTGTCTAACATTTATACTTAAGATTTCTTTAAAGGATTTGATTTTCAATCAAAAGGTTCTATTTTTGGCTGAAATAGTTCCTAGTAAACAGTGGTGGCCAATATAATCAATACATCTACAGTTTTCATACAAAACAGTCATATTTGACACTCTCTATGTCTAGACAAAAGAAGTAACCTGAATTTCAAACTGTGTTGAATTTATAAACTGTCCTTCAAAGTCTTTAGAATTACCACCATATTTGAAAACTTTATTTACTCACCAATGTTTGAAAATTTTATAACCATTTATTTTCTTTTTCAAAATAGTTTATTTCAAAAGAATGAAATATTTTGCCAAAGAACTCATTCTTGTTCAACTTTTCAATTTAAAATTATTTAAAAACTAATTTTTGGCCAAACCTTCTAACAAGGCAAATCTGATGCCATTATGTAGACTGTACTTGAAAATTTAAAAATTCAAATGGGTGCATTTGTTATTTTCCCTATACTGTAGTTGTTAATCTCTTTTGCTATACCTTCATAAAATTTCGAAAAATTTCCATGGAATTTCGATGCCCTAGAATACTATCAATGTCAAACAAAATCTTAAGTTTAACCTCAAATTTCCCATGGATATTTCTTTCGAACTGCCGTGAAGTTCTCAATAGGTTTTGATGAAATAAACCTCGGAAATCTCCTTCAAAATTTTTTAACTCTCCTTAGAAATTTAGCTCGATATAACTTATAAATTTTCATTGTATTGTTCAAAGTATTCCACTTTAAAACAAACTTGGTTGATGATTTGCTCACAGATCTTTCGAAGAGTTATTCAATAAGAAACTTAAATTGAATTCCATTGAATGGCTTTAAAATATCCACATTGTAGAAACCGAAAAATAATCTCTGAATTTTTAAATTACTGTTTTTTTTTTAATTCCTTTATTAGATTTTCAGCCCTGGGCTGGTTCATCTCCCGTCGTAGTCGCTCAAATAACTTTTGGGTATGTTTCGTAACTTTGTCCGGGGTGAGATTTGAACTCGTGACTTTGGCGTGAGAGGTGTGGATGTTACCCACTGTTTTTTTTAACTACTGTTACTGTTACCTGTTTTTTTATTCAGTGATATTTTGACTGCAGATAAATTCAGTTAGTATAATTCGAGAAGTAAAATTGCTATGTTTAGAAAGCTTGCATTTTCATTTTATCTAACAATTGTTTTACAGTGCTCCGTACAATCTTGACAAACGAACAAAATGAAATATGAAAAAATTAAGAGATAGGTAGGTATATCCTAATACTTCAGATATTTGTTTTTTTTTTCAAGAAAACATAATCGTGGAACAGGTTCCAGGTTTTTTCCATTTTTTCAGATCATTTTAATAGTTATTTTGTAAAAATATATTGGAACCCCTGACCACGGGTATTAAGGACAACATCATACCCTAGATATTTTCAGAGTTTTTTGTAAGGAGCAACTATAATCTAATAGCTGCATATTAAAACGCTCAATTTGAAAATATAACTTGTCATACAAAAACCAAAGGACCGATGTTATATTGACAACATATTTACTTCTCCAGTGTTCTTTCAGAACACCAAGAATTTAGATTCCAATCATCTAACGTTGATAATTCCGGAACAATTGAAAGCAACGCTAGTGTTCTTCCTCAACTAGCAACTCCATCAGCTTCATCGGAAAACGGTCGTTCTCATCTACGTTGGAATACAGTCGTAGCAATGATAAAGTGTTCTGCTATGTTTGCTGCTTTTTTTTGCGCAAAGGCTTTGCGAAAACAAAATGAAAAATTTATTTGCACTATTTTCAATAATTGGAGAAAACTAGGCGAGAAAATAAAAGCTCATGACGATACTACATTGTATAATCATTGGCATCACTGGATTTGTTTACACTACCTTTGTCTTGGGGCTCATGTATATTTTTGCTTTTTCAAGTGCATAACGAATCAGTAAATCGAAAGTGAGTGAAAAACTTATAGTTGAAGCAATACCGGTGACAAAAGTTAAGTGTATCAGGTAAAATCCAGTGTAAAAAGGTATTTATCCTTTATTAACTGTGTGCCATATAGAAAAGTGAAAAAGAAAAGAAAATAAAACGCGGCAAGTAAGAGAAGGCATTAAAAGCTTGAATAAACTTTTATTCAACTTGGTTTGAATAAGACCTCATTGCAAACTTGGATGCAAGTTTGGCTTGCGAACTTGCATGAGGAGCTTTCGAACTTA
This sequence comes from Aedes japonicus, assembly GCA_034211315.2. Classification (NCBI taxonomy): domain Eukaryota; kingdom Metazoa; phylum Arthropoda; class Insecta; order Diptera; family Culicidae; genus Aedes; species Aedes japonicus. Next base: position 51,397 of record JASCZW010003811.1, read on the forward strand.
CATGGGAAGCTTTCAAACTTGCTTAAAAGCTAGCGCATAAATATTGTTGCGTGAAAGTAATATAATACCAGTGATGCTAGTTTCACTGAAACCGAAGTGATATCGAAACTAATAACCGCAAATATAAAACTATTTTCAAAAATTTTAAAAAAATTGAAAAACATAAAAAAAAAGAAAAAGGAAAATTTAGGATGAGTTTGCTTTTATTTAAATCGAGGTCAATCGGCAAAAATGTTAAAGAGTGGAATAATCATTAACGGTTTTCCAAAACTCGAAATTTTGACAGTGCAGCTCGATGCTCTGCAAGAAGCTCCTCTACAAAAAGTAGAGGAGCAAAGACATGACGTAAAATCTAAGTTTACAAAATGTAGCTACAGGCAAGGTGATTTATCTCTTGAATGCAAGGATCAAATTACAGCAAACTGGCTAAAAGGTGTAACTTGGTATTTTACTCCATACGGAAATGCCGAGCTTATTGCTCTGACCATTAAAAACATTGATGGGTCTATCGCTCCCCGCACAAGCAAGAAAGAGCGTGCCACCCTTAGAAATGAAACCAACTAAGTTCCTGCAGGTGAACCTCCATCATGCAAAAGGAGCATCTGCTGTCATGAGTCGGAGGTTTAGAAAAGAGGGGCTGGGCGTGGTACTAATTCAAGAGCCATGGACTAATAAAGGAAAAATACTGGGTATTCAAACACAGGACTGTAAGTTGTTCTATGATGAAAATCAGAGTACGCCAAGAACTGCTGTTTTGGTTGATAAAACACTGAATTGCTATCCCATTACAGAATTCTTCAATCGGGACATTGTTGCGGTCATGGTTGAGGTGCCTACCACCAGAGGAAAAACTGAGGTCATAGTGGCTTCAGCCTATTTTCCAGGTGATGCTCCTGAGGTGCCTCCTCCTGAGATCGACTCATTTGTCAAGTACTGCAGAGCAAATAATAAGTCATTCATAATTGGCTGTGATGCCAACGCACATCATACCGTGTGGGGTAGTACGGATATCAACAGTCGAGGGGAGTGCTTATTTGAATATCTCTCTTCAAACAATATCGACATATGCAATAAGGGAAACGAACCTACCTTTTCAAATGCTATCAGACAAGAAGTCTTGGATTTGACATTGTGCAATAGTGCAATTTATGAACGTATTTCAAAGTGGGAAGTCTCTGAGGAAACGTCATTGTCGGATCATAGACACATTGTGTTCGAATGGAGTGGTGGAAATAGGTCAACTTCTACATTTAGAAATCCGAGGAAAACAAACTGGGATCAATATGCACAACATTTAAACTCGGAGTTATTTACAGAAGGTGGAAAGATTGATTCAGTTCAGAAATTGGAATCATTTTCCCAAAAGGTAAATGACACGATTTTAAATTCTTTCCATATTAGTTGTCCTATCAAAGAATCATCCTCTAACAGGGATGTTCCGTGGTGGAACTCTAAGTTGGAACGTCTGCGTAAAACATCTCGTAGGTTGTTTAATAAAGCGAAAAGAACCTCAGATTGGACTCCCTATAGGAATGCCCTTACTGAGTACAATAAAGAAATTAGAAAATCTAAACGAAGATCCTGGGTTCTAACGTGTGAAAACATAAGCAATAGTCCAGAAGTCGCAAGACTTCAGAGGGCTCTTGCAAAGGATCATACGATTGAACTTGGGAATCTGAAAAATGGGGATGGAGTTTTTACAAAAACTCCTAGTGAAACGTTAAAGCTGATTATGGAAACACATTTTCCTGGATCAGTTTTGTGTGTAGATCCAATCAGGGATGGATCACTTGAAGGTGAAAAAAGTTCTACAAGGACATCTCAAAAGTCTGTTAGAGCGAAAATTGCTGCAAATGACTTGGCTGACAAAATATTTAAGAAAGCCAGGGTAGAAAATGCGTTGAGATCTTTTCAGCCTTACAAATCTGCAGGAACGGACGGGATATTTCCAGCATTACTTCAAAATGGCGAAGCAGTGTTGATCTCGCCATTAATTGAGATTTTTAAGGCAAGTTTAAGACTCAACCATATTCCAACTTCATGGACACAAGTAAAAGTTATCTTCATACCTAAAGTAGGAAAGCGAGACAAGACGCATCCTAAATCATACAGACCCATTAGTCTTTCATCAGTCCTATTAAAGACTATGGAAAAAGTTTTGAATGATTATATCAATTCAAATTACATGAACAAGCATCCACTATCTGAGTTCCAGTTTGCTTACCAGTCTGGTAAGTCAACAGTTACGGCACTGCATAGTGTGGTTTCAAAAGTAGAAAAAGCTCTATCGGTAAAAAAAAAATAGCACTTTGTTCTTTCTTAGATATTGAAGGAGCTTTCGACAACGCTTCCTATTCATCTATGGCTCGTGCCATGAAGAAAAGGAACTTTGACATGAACATAATTAACTGGGTTCATACCATGCTTGCAAAAAGAGAAATCACTTCAGAGCTGGGAAGTTCGTCTATAACAATACGGGCAACGAAAGGTTGTCCCCAAGGAGGAGTCCTCTCACCACTTATGTGGTCCTTAGTTGTAGACGAGCTTCTAAGAAGCTTAGAGGAAAAAGGTTTCGAGGTTGTAGGTTTTGCAGACGATATAGTCATTATAGTGAGGGGAAAATTTGACAACATCATTTCAGAAAGAATGCAATGGGCCCTAAAATTTACCCAGTCTTGGTGTATCAAGGAGGGCCTTAGCATTAATCCAGCAAAAGTAGTAATTGTACCTTTCACTAGGAAAAGGAAGTTTAGTCTAAAAGCGTTCCAGCTAGGAGGATTAAAGATCCATCTTAGTGAACAGGTTAAATACTTAGGAGTGATACTGGATGCCAAACTGAACTGGAATGCTCACCTTGAGTGTGTGATCGGTAAGGCAACCAGTGCTTTCTGGATTTGTTCAAAAACATTTGGCAGAAAATGGGGTCTAAGACCAAAAATGATAATGTGGATTTATACATCCATAATACGTCCTAAAATATCGTACGCTTCTCTTGTGTGGTGGCCAAAAACAAAGAGGCTACTGCACAGAAAAAGCTTACAAAACATCAACGGCTAGTATCCATTGCTATAACGGGAGCGATGCGCAGCACTCCATCAAATGCGTTGAATGCAATGCTAAATCTGCTGCCTTTGCACGAATACGTGCAACTAGAAGCGGAAAAGAGTATGCTTAGACTTAAACGGTTGAAAACTTTCATGTCTGGTGATTTAGTCGGTCACCTGAGCATTTCACAAAGCTTTCAAAATGGGCCAGTGATGTACATGAATGGAGACTGGATGAAACCTGTGGAAAACCATGACATTCCTTACAACATATGTGAAACGTCACGTATAGATTGGGAAGTCGGAGGTCCCACTGTTCGTCATGGCTCCATAAAATTCTTCACAGATGGCTCAAAAATTGGCACAAAAACGGGAGCAGGAATCTTCGGCCCTGGGGTAGAAATCTCAGTGGCGATGGGAAACTATCCAACGGTTTTCCAAGCGGAGATCTTTGCTATAATAAAATGTGTTAACGTTTGTCTGAAGAGAAAATATAGATATGCAAATATTTGTATATTTACAGACAGCCAAGCGGCACTCAAAGCGTTAAGTAATTATAAATGTACATCCAAACTTGTCTGGGAATGCATTCTTTCATTGCGAAAGGTGTGCCAAGAGAACTCGGTGAATTTATTCTGAGTTCCGGGACACTGTGGCATTGAAGGTAATGAAAGGGCAGACGAGCTTGCTAAACAAGGTTCAAATGCACAGTTTATTGGCCCAGAACCATTCTGCGGTATATCATACTGTGCCATAAAAATGGAATTAAAATCTTGGGAAGAGCAAAGGGTGATGACCAATTGGTTGGTCACCACAAAGTGTTCTCAAGCAAAAAGGTTTATAATTCCAAATGTTGCAATTAGTAAAAAGCTTCAGGAGCTCAATAAGAGAGTTCTTTGTACCTATACTGGCCTAGTAACCGGACATTGCCCGAGTAGATATCATTTGAAAAACATTGGCCAGGTTCAGAATGATATCTGTCGTTTCTGTAACATGGAACGTGAAACCTCGGAACATCTGCTTTGCAGTTGTGATGCTGTGTACAAGAGCAGACTTAAATTTCTGTACAGTGGCTATATGCAACCTAAAGAAATTTGGACTGCAATTCCTGGGAAGGTGGTGGGTTTTATAAACTCAATTTTGCCTGACTGGGAGACGCGTCTTAGGCTGGTCACTTGACAAATGGTGATCTAGCTTTAAGATGCGAATTAGTATAGTAAAAAGGGGTATATCACAAAAGTTCAACTCAGTGGACGCTGTGATTCTACGCCCCAACAAAAAAAAAAAAAAAAAAAAAAAAAAAAAAAGGAATGCTTCGAAAAATATTTACTTCACAAGCAATCGTTGTCATCTAGAAATTTACACGAAAAACGTTTAAAGGCAATTGAAGAGCAATAGCAACATTATAGAGAAAACGCTAAGAAGCTGAAGGAAGTTGTGAAGGATGAGTATCTACCGACAAAATTTTGAAGTTTTTAAACGCGTTATCCAAATCAATCTATATTTTAATATAAATTTAAAATGTTCATTGACTCAATGTTGTTCTTTGAAGTTTTAATATATTCAGTTCAAACTTGACTCTATATAGAGTCAGGTCTATTCTGTGCCTCAGTTAGTGGAGATGCCTTAAGAGAATCGAGTAAGGTGACTGCAGTAACCTCGTGTGAGTCCATTCTCAATTTGATCCACACGGAATAATACGAGGTTTATATTCACCACACTCGATTCTTTTAAGACATCTCGACTCATCGAGGCGCAGAATAGATCTAATTATTCGATTAAACTTGTTTTGATTTATCAATTAAAATAACCTGTCCCCAACAATTACGCTACTTTCTTCGCTCTTCTCAATAATTCTATAATCGAAAAAAATCTTCGGGTAGGCCCCCTCCAGGCCCCCTCCAGACTAATTGTCTAGTTCCGCCAATGGCTATTTCCAAGCCATGCAGTTTCCCACACCGCATGCAGCGCATTAGCGCTGACTACGCGGTCTCTCTCTCATTCTCTCTCTTTTAACATTTCGGTCATTCCTGCCTTCTCCAGTGATCACCGATTGGTTGATCAATACATAAGCTTCGAGTACCTCCAGTAAATAAGTGTTTAACCTTAAGTCAAAGTACTGAATAAAACATTCATTCGGTAATTACCACTAAAGACGTGTAGACGTATCTATTTGACTCGATGACACCATCCACGTAATTTACATGGCTGACCGGTGAACAGAGTCTGCAAAGCTAAAGTGATTTTAGTGATGATAAGTGCCAAAGTGATTAAAAATTAAGAAACAATTATTGTGACAACATTGACATCAGCAAGGCCAACAAGAAATGAAATGGTGTATTCGCGAATTGTGCTGTGCCGAGTAATCCGAACGAACAGTTGTGACTAATAATGGGAAAATCACAGTCCAAAACAGTTTCTCAGTCTGGCGACGCACAAGTGAATGTGCTTAACGCACTAGATGTTCATACCGAGTGGCACGAGGAGCACGACACGAAGCTAAACAACATACTAATTATTGTTGTTACCCATTTCGCGGTAACTATGTATGAGATGTACAAAAAGTACACGAAATCTCAAGCATTAAAAGCGGCAAGATCGGTTGCCGACATTAGAAACGTTTGAAGAACAGTACAGTGCAACTGTAAAAACAAAGAACATTTCCAAACATCGCACAAACATGTACTTGCGCAAACCTAACGTTAATGTTCCGACGAATTGAAACCAAGTGACAAAAGTGTTATTGATTAAAGGTGTCGAGGAGAGCGCCTCCACCTAACCGAAAACAAAATTTTGCGCCCCAAATGTGTCGAGGAGCCCTAAATTCCTCCGAGGTGAATTTTGCCATCGAAAGGCGTCGAGGTGAGCGCCTCCGCCTTACCGTGAATCGAATTTTGCTGCCGAAAGGTGTTGAGGAGAGCGCCTCCACCCCATAAACGAACCATCAACAGCATTGAGTTTAAGTGAGTAAAAAAAAAACAGTTTCTAATCATGAACAACATAGCTAGTGTAGCGTAGAAATCTAATTTTTAATTGAATTAAATGAACCGTTTCGAAAAATACGATAATTCTGATGCTGGAATCCATCGAAGAGGATTTCCAGACTCTAATCAAAATATTAACAAATTTAAAAAATCCAGGTATAAAATAATACAAACAGAAACGTTAAAATCAAAACTACTTTATGCTGAAAAATTGTTTAAGAATATTGAAGATAGATTAATACATCATGAAGAAGAAATTCCTGGGAGCAAATTAAAATACCTAGCAAAAGCATCCAGAGAAACATCTTATGAGATTGGCCAACTAATCAAAATTAAACTAAACGAAAATCAAATTATTGAACAAAATAAAATAGCCATGGCGAATCCAGGGAATCAAGTTATTGCTGGTTTCGATATAAAAACCGCAACTGCAATCGTACAACCGTACGATGGTTCAGCGGAAAACTTGAATGCATTTATTGACGCCGTCAATTTACTAATCGAATTAACTCCACAAAATCAAGGGGAGATGTTGGTAAAATTTGTCAAAACAAGGATTACTGCTAAGGCTAGAGTTGGTTTAACCGAACAAATCAGAACAATCGACGATTTAATCGCAGACGTAAAGAACCGTTGCGAAGATAAAATAAGCCCTGAAAATATAATAGCCAAAATGAAATCTATTAGAAATGCAGGAAATTTAGATTTATACTGCAATGAAATTGAAAATTTAACTGCGAAACTCAAAGGAATCTATTTAGAGCAACAAATTCCCGAAGCAGTCGCAAAGACTATGGCAACCAAGGTGGGAGTTGATACTCTTATAAGCAACACCAATAATTTGGAAGCCAAAATCGTGTTGAAAGCTGGATCGTTCAGCACTATAAAAGAAGCAATTCAGAAACTTAATGAAAATTCGACTTCTCATGACAACTCGTCTCAAATTCTACATTTGAGCAACAGATATCAAGACACTAGAAATACACAAGCTGTTCAGCAAGAACAAGCTCAATGCCCGACGCAAAATCCACACATGAATTTGGGGTTTCAACACCCAAATCAAACGAATATGAGGTTTCAACAACCAATTCAAGGTTCTCAAACACAGAACAGACAAGTAGCAATAGCTCAATTAACGCAACGTTAATAAACAAAATCTATACCATTCGTACTGCATATAGCAATTTTGTAACATTGAACGTAGATGCTGCGTTCAAAATTCATTCATTTCTCATCGATTCAGGTGCAGAAATATCATTGATAAAAATTGGAAACATTGGAAATACTGAAATAGTGAACATAACGGAAAAATGCAAAATAACCGGAATAAATTCAGAAACAGTTGAGACATTGGGAACTATTTCAACGTTTTTACATTTACCCAATGGAAGCAAATTACCACAGAAATTCCAAATAGTACCTCAAGAAATACCTATCCCGACAGACGGAATCTTGGGTCGAGATTTTTTGGTGAATTACAAGTGCATTATTGACTATGATACTTGGACACTAACTGGAACTAACAAAACAGAACACTTTGAATTAATAATCGAAGATACTCTTGAAGGAGATCTGGTACTTCCACCACGCTGTGAAGTTTATCGAAAATTGGATACACAGCATATAAACGGTGAATTTCTTTTACCAGCTACTGAAATCAAACCTGGAGTTATTTGTTCAAACGCAATTATAAGTCCGAACAATTCGATAATTAAAATTATTAACACTACGAACATTCCACATTCCCCATACAACTCACCGCTACTTTTAGTACCCAAGAAATCTACAACGAATGAAAAGAAATGGCGTTTAGTTGTCGATTTCCGACAACTTAACAAGAAAATAATTGGAGATAAATTCCCACTTCCAAGAATTGATGAAATTCTTGACCAGCTAGGAAGAGCTAAGTACTTCACTACACTAGACCTTGCATCGGGATTTCATCAAATCGAACTGGAAGAAGGATCAAAACACTATACAGCGTTTTCGACTAATTCTGGTCACTTTGAATATTGTAGATTACCGTTTGGTCTCAATATATCCCCTAATAGTTTTCAGAGGATGATGACCATTGCTCTAAGTGGTATCCCTTTGGAATGTGCATTTCTTTATATCGATGATATAATCGTCATCGGCTGCTCGATAAACCATCATTTATCTAACTTAGAAACAGTTTTCAAAGCACTTCGCAAATACAATTTGAAACTCAACCCTAACAAATGTAATTTTTTTTGTCCTGATGTTACCTACCTGGGACATCATATCTCTTGCCAAGGCATACAACCAGATAAAGCCAAGTATGCCACAATTTTAAATTTCCCTACTCCATTAAACGCTGATGAAGTAAGACGATTTGTAGCATTTACAAACAATCGTCGCTTCATACCCTATTTTTCAGATATATCAGCTCCACTAAACAAGCTATTGAAGAAAAATGCGAAATTCGAGTGGACTAACGAATGCCAAACAGCATTTGACAAACTTATACAGAAATTGCTATCACCAGTAATTTTAAAATTTCCTGATTTTTCCAAACAATTTATTCTATACACAGACGCTTCCAAAATAGCCACTGGAGCGGTACTTACTCAACTGCATGGTGATATTGAACTCCCAATAGCATATGCAAGTAAAAATTTCACCAAAGGCGAGAAGAACAAATCAACCATTGAACAGGAGCTAACAGCGATTCATTGGGCGATTACATATTTCCGACCATATCTATTCGGCAGACGGTTTACAGTGAAAACTGACCACCGTCCGCTCGTATATTTATTCTCAATGAAAAACCCCTCGTCGAAATTAACACGAATGAGACTAGAACTAGAAGAGTATACCTTCGACATAGAGTACGTGAAAGGCAAAGAAAATGTCAGCGCTGATGCTCTTTCCCGTATTACTATTGACTCGAACGAACTCAAAAATCTGTCTTGTCTACCAGTACAAACAAGAAACATGACAAAACAGCTAACAAAAGAAAGCAAGGACGTAACAAACACTAATTCATCTGCAACTGAGATTGATCACCTCAAAGCTTATGAATCAGTAAACAATTTAGACGCATTCAATATACCTAAAGTTATTTTCGATATGGCCGATAACAAGTTTTGTATTAAAATTTTAACGAAAAACCTGAAAAGAGTTATTGCACAAGTGCAATTACCCTATACAAATGGTGAAACAGATTTAAAAAGATGTCTGCAGACGATTGAAGAGATGGCCATTAAAACAAATATAAAAATGCTAGCAATCAAAAATAATGACAATTTATTAAAGTTAATACCTCAAGAGGTATTCAAACAAGCATGCAATGCAATATTGAAAAACGTCACAATTATTATTTATGTGCCAGCACAGATAATAAATGACGAAGAAATAATTCGAAAACTGATCTCTGAAAACCATGACACGCCAACAGGTGGTCACATTGGTACTAGTAGATTATTGACACGACTTAGACCAAAATATTATTGGCATAGTATGAAACGCACCATAGCAGAATATATAAAACAATGCGATAAGTGCACACAGAATAAACATCGAACAAACACAACTGAAACATTTACAAAAACAAATACTCCAAGCGGATGTTTTGACACTATTTCAATCGACACAATCCAAACTAGGAAACAGGTACGCATTGACCATACAATGTGAACTTTCAAAATTTATAATTGCAGTCCCAATTCCGGATAAACAAGCGAAAACATTGGCGAGAGCCTTAGTAGAACATTGCATTCTTTTATACGGATGCCCCATAACCATTAAATCAGATTTAGGTACCGAATATAAAAATGAAATATTCGAACACATGTGCAAAATGCTATCAATCCAACATAATTTCTCTACTGCGTATCACCCTCAAACAATAGGCAGTCTTGAGAGAAACCACCGCTGTCTAAACGAATACCTTAGACACTTCATAAATGACTTGCACGACGATTGGGATGATTGGTTAACCTACTACACCTTCAGCTACAATACCACTCCTCACTCAGAGCATAACTTTACACCCTTCGAGTTGATTTTCGGAAAACAATCTAGATTACCAAGCCAATTCTCAAATATAGATATTATAGATCCCGTTTATAATCACGAATCTTTCATAACAGAATTAAAATTTAAACTGCAAACCATTACACAAAAAGCGAGACAATTATTAGAAAAATCTAAAATCAGTAGAATCGATGCTCAAACAAAAAAAGCAAAACCTATCGACATTTCAATAGGGAATAGAGTTTGGTTAAAGCAAGAAAACAGAAAAAAGTTAGATAGAGTTTATTCTGGACCATACGAGGTTATTATCATAGAACATCCTAATGTCTTAATAAAAAATTTATTTACGCAACAAACCCAACATGTCCACAAAAATAGACTTAGTAAAATATAAATTTTATAACATTATCTTAAAACACAAAAAAAAAAAAAAATAATAATAATAGAATGCTTTAACTCCGTGAAACCATTCTTTTCGAAAGGGAAGGATGAACGTCGAAATAGATAGGATGATAAGAATACAAGTATAAAGTCATATTGTGAGAGGTATTCGAAGTAAAATAATAGAAATCATTTTCCCTAAAGGAGGATGGTGTGGCATGTGCATCACACATGTCATCCAAGTTAGTTTAATCCCAGCAGAACGCACACGTTGCGTCACCCTGTCATAAATTCTTAACCCTCGTCAGTCATCGACCGATGTACTGCATAAACATTTTCCTAAGAAAGAGTCAATTTACAGTGTCAATGTTTTATGGCTATTTCCAAGGCATGCAGTTTCCCACACCGCATGCAGCGCATTAGCGCTGACTACGCGGTCTCTCTCTCATTCTCTCTCTTTTAACATTTCGGTCATTCCTGCCTTCTCCAGTGATCACCGATTGGTTGATCAATACATAAGCTTCGAGTACCTCCAGTAAATAAGTGTTTAACCTTAAGTCAAAGTACTGAATAAAACATTCATTCGGTAATTACCACTAAAGACGTGTAGACGTATCTATTTGACTCGATGACACCATCCACGTAATTTACTACATTATTGATGTGAGAAAAGGTCTCACAAAATACTTCGCTATATTTGGCACTCCAAACTTAATAGTCTCCGACAACGAACCTGCTCTCAGGTCTGTTGAAATGCGAACACTATTTGAAAACCTGAATATCGAGACTCATTTCATTCCTCCGAACCATAGGAAAAGCAACATTTTTCGATGCACAAAATCAAATTACTCGGATCTTAATGAAAAGGAATTATTTAGAATCGCCTGCACAATGTACAATAATACAGTACATTCAGCAACAAAATTAAAACCAAGAGAAATTTTTTATGGCTTGAAAGACGGGGAAGAAAGGCCTCTCGATATTAATAAAATTCTGGAAAATAGAAATAAGCTGTATGACGAGATAATCGTACAAGCAAATAAAACAAAATAACAAAATTTGGAGTACCATAACAAGAAGAGAGAAGATGCGCCCACGCTAGATGAAGACAAAACCGTCTATAACAAAGTTCAAGGGATCAAGGATAAAGGAAAAGAGAGATACCTTCCCGTTCTAGTGGCCGAAGACAAAGGACGGACATTCATTGATCACTCGGGCCGGGAACTTCACAAGGAAAACATTCGAAGGAAGTGAATTCCAACCGGATTTCTTTTTCTCTTCTTCTTTTTTCACAGATGACATACGAACTACTTTTGACCTCTATGTTATTTGTGATGGCTTCATCGCAGATAATCCAAATTTACGACTTAACGAGAAACCCGGGACTGCTGACTCTACAAACAGGAAACATGATGATAAAGACAGGACGACACAGAGTTTACCACTCTATTGACCTAGACGAGTACAAACCCTTACTTGACAACATACTAAAAGCTATCAACGGACATATTCACCGAGTTTAAAGATGTTAACGTCTTGTTATACAATAAGTTTACAAAAGTTCTCAATTCCTATAATAGAATTTTACCAGTAAAGCGATACAAAAGAGGAGCTTTCAATATTTTAGGTTCAGGTATTAAATTGATCACTGGTAACTTAGACGAGAACGACTTGGTTCAAATAAACAGGGACATAAATGAGCTTAGACAGGGTAATAATGAAATAGTCAGACAAAACAACATACAAGTAAAAATTAACAAGCAAATGGAAAAACGAATTAACAAGATCATAACTACAATAAATAACCAGCAAGAAACTATAAAACAGGAAATCATAGCAGCCAGACAATCTATGCTCAGTAGTAAATTATCAAATCAAAATTTTACCATCAATTATTAGAAAAATCTAAAATCAGTAGAATCGATGCTCAAACAAAAAAAGCAAAACCTATCGACATTTCAATAGGGAATAGAGTTTGGTTAAAGCAAGAAAACAGAAAAAAGTTAGATAGAGTTTATTCTGGACCATACGAGGTTATTAGCATAGAACATCCTAATGTCTTAATAAAAAATTTATTTACGCAACAAACCCAACATGTCCACAAAAATAGACTTAGTAAAATATAAATTTTATAACATCATCTTAAAACACAAAAAAAAAAAAGAATAATAGAATGCTTTAACTCCGTGAAACCATTCTTTTCGAAAGGGAAGGATGAACGTCGAAATAGATAGGATGATAAGAATACAAGTATAAAGTCATATTGTGAGAGGTATTCGAAGTAAAATAATAGAAATCATTTTCCCTAAAGGAGGATGGTGTGGCATGTGCATCACACATGTCATCCAAGTTAGTTTAATCCCAGCAGAACGCACACGTTGCGTCACCCTGTCATAAATTCTTAACCCTCGTCAGTCATCGACCGATGTACTGCATAAACATTTTCCTAAGAAAGAGTCAATTTACAGTGTCAATGTTTTATGGCTATTTCCAAGGCATGCAGTTTCCCACACCGCATGCAGCGCATTAGCGCTGACTACGCGGTCTCTCTCTCATTCTCTCTCTTTTAACATTTCGGTCATTCCTGCCTTCTCCAGTGATCACCGATTGGTTGATCAATACATAAGCTTCGAGTACCTCCAGTAAATAAGTGTTTAACCTTAAGTCAAAGTACTGAATAAAACATTCATTCGGTAATTACCACTAAAGACGTGTAGACGTATCTATTTGACTCGATGACACCATCCACGTAATTTACTACATTATTGATGTGAGAAAAGGTCTCACAAAATACTTCGCTATATTTGGCACTCCAAACTTAATAGTCTCCGACAACGAACCTGCTCTCAGGTCTGTTGAAATGGGAACACTATTTGAAAACCTGAATATCGAGACTCATTTCATTCCTCCGAACCATAGGAAAAGCAACATTTTTCGATGCACAAAATCAAATTACTCGGATCTTAATGAAAAGGAATTATTTAGAATCGCCTGCACAATGTACAATAATACCGTACATTCAGCAACAAAATTAAAACCAAGAGAAATTTTTTATGGCTTGAAAGACGGGGAAGAAAGGCCTCTCGATATTAATAAAATTCTGGAAAATAGAAATAAGCTGTATGACGAGATAATCGTACAAGCAAATAAAACAAAATAACAAAATTTGGAGTACCATAACAAGAAGAGAGCAGATGCGCCCACGCTAGATGAAGACAAAACCGTCTATAACAAAGTTCAAGGGATCAAGGATAAAGGAAAAGAGAGATACCTTCCCATTCTAGTGGCCGAAGACAAAGGACGGACATTCATTGATCACTCGGGCCGGGAACTTCACAAGGAAAACATTCGAAGGAAGTGAATTCCAACCGGATTTCTTTTCTCTTCTTCTTTTTCACAGATGACATACGAACTACTTTTGACCTCTATGTTATTTGTGATGGCTTCATCGCAGATAATCCAAATTTACGACTTAACGAGAAACCCGGGACTGCTGACTCTACAAACAGGAAACATGATGATAAAGACAGGACGACACAGAGTTTACCACTCTATTGACCTAGACGAGTACAAACCCTTACTTGACAACATACTAAAAGCTATCAACGGACATATTCACCGAGTTTAAAGATGTTAACGTCTTGTTATACAATAAGTTTACAAAAGTTCTCAATTCCTATAATAGAATTTTACCAGTAAAACGATACAAAAGAGGAGCTTTCAATATTTTAGGTTCAGGTATTAAATTGATCACTGGTAACTTAGACGAGAACGACTTGGTTCAAATAAACAGGGACATAAATGAGCTTAGACAGGGTAATAATGAAATAGTCAGACAAAACAACATACAAGTAAAAATTAACAAGCAAATGGAAAAACGAATTAACAAGATCATAACTACAATAAATAACCAGCAAGAAACTATAAAACAGGAAATCATAGCAGCCAGACAATCTATGCTCAGTAGTAAATTATCAAATCAAAATTTTACCATCATTAGACCATTTTACCATCACAAAACATAAAAATTCTAAATTCCGATCAGGCGTATAACTTCCTGGGCATCCACGTGCTCTTTAAGGGCGCGACGCTTTACTTCATCATTGGAGTTCCTCAAATATCATCGCAACAATTCAACACCCTCATTTTGGAACCGCTACCCATCAATGGAAATTTCATAAAATTACCATGGCATAAAGCAGCAATTAGTACGACGTCAACATATTTCATCAAAAACAACTGCAAAATAATTGGACAAAACACCCTTTGTGACGAAGACGTTTCAAACGACGGATGCTTTTCAAAAAACATACGAGGCCAAACAGGAACATGCTCGTTCACCAAATATCATGATATGACGGATACGAAACGAATTACAGACAACTATATCATCGTAAAGAACACATCAGTCTTATTATCAACAGACTGTAAATTTGGAAATCGCACTCTATCAGGAACATTTCTGGTTTACTTCACAAATTGCTCAATCTCACTTGGAGGCAAAAGCTTCAGCACTACCGAGTTTTTAACAAAACCAAAACCAATCATCATACCATTAGATGGCATTACAATCAAACAGAAGGATTTCATTCCAAATCCTGACCTACACACAATCAGGAAGTTGCACCTTCAAAGTAAAGAAGAGTTGCATTCAATAAAAAAGCATAACTCCAAACATCCACATGTTTAGGACTATCATCAGTTTGCTTTATCCTCATAGTGAGCATCTCTATTTACTTGAGCCTCAAGAAGAAACCTTCACCTGACGGAGCCAACCTTCAAATCAAGGTACAAGAAGCAACCATCAATAACCCGGATCAAACAGAAGACGATATAAATCAAATCACAATTGGATCGGGACGATCCAATCTTCAGGGGGGAATAGTTAACAAAGTTAACCCCGATCACCCAACACTTAAGACACCAGCGACCATCGAGGAATTCATCAAATCGCTAGGCTAAGCAGACCCACGACCACCATCATCATCATCATCATCATCGATAGCCGGTAGCAACGACATCAACGAACCAACGACGTACACTTGACGACTCAGCACGAGACGGCAACGACGGTTGTCACCATCGATAGCAGCTAGCAACAACGCCAACGACCTGACGACGCTACATTTTCTGACATTATTTACTGACATGAATGCATCCGATGGATGTAAAATGTCATTAATAAACAACAACAACAACAACAACAAAGCTACATTTTCCCGTACTTCGGACCCGGACGACGACTCAGCAGCAGCGGCCTGGATCGGAATTGTTGTGTAGGGACTTTAGGGTATTTCGATAGGTTCGAGGTAAGCTTTGATTACTAATGAAATTCATTATCGTTTCAACCTCCAACTAGGTAGTTCGCGTTTAAGTTTTTTTTAAAACTTCGAAAAACCAAATGAATTATTTACTTATATATATATATATTATATATATATATATATATATATATATATATATATATATATATATATATATATATATATATATATATATATATATATATATATATATATATGTATATATATATATATATATATATATATATATATATATATATATATATATATATATATATATATATATATATATATATATATATATATATATATATGTATATATATATATATATATATATATATATATATATATATATATATATATATATATATATATATATATATATATATATATATATATATATATATATATATATATATATATATATATATATATATATATATATATATATTTATATATATAAACATACATATATATATATATATATATATATATATATATATATATATATAAGTTACACCCTGACCGACCACCCTAGGCCATCATCCATTAGCCACCTCAGCAGAAACACACCGAGCCAGCCATGCAGCCGCATTTCCAAAACCGATGACGAACGCAGGACCGATCGAACCATACGATCAAAGGTTGCACCAGAATCGAACCACCCGGAGGAAAAACGCCGGGGCGTTTTTGAGGCCAAATGGCATCCGAGTAAACTCGTACTTTCCTCCGTTTACCGAAAAGACTGTTTTTTCTTAGTCTTCCTCAGCTAACTGAATCTGATGGAAGCCAGAAACTAAATCGATTGTCGAGAAATATTTCGCTCTCCCCAATTTGTCTAAAATGTCTGTTATTTCAGGAATTGGATATTTGTCATTTATCGTTTTTTCATTTAGTTTTCGATAATCGATAACTAAGCGAAATTTTTTCGACCTGAAGCATCTGCTCTTTTGGTACTACCCATACAGGAGATGTGTATGGTAGAGATAGATTCTTTTATAATACCATCGGAAAGCATTTTTTTAATTTGCGTTTGTACTTCTTTTCGAAAATATATGGGTATTTATACGATTTTGTGTGTACCGGTATATTGTCAACCGTACGAATGTTATGTTTGATTTTGTGAGTAAATGATAGTTTGTCACTTTCTTCATAAAGGATTTCTTTGTTTTGTGCGATTAATTTTTCCAAAGCAGACTTCTCTTCTATATTTATGTGATCATTTCTAATCATATGATTTGGCATGTCGGTTTGTATTGTAAATTTATCTGAGTGTAACGACTCATCGTCTTTCTCACTAGCCTGAGCTAATTGAGAATATGAATCTATTTGTTCGAAATCATTATCTCTAACATCAATCTCATTGTTGTTTATTTCAATTGCGGTTTTTGTATGGTTCTGAATTGCTATGAAAGCTGATTTATTTTGGCTTTTGTATAATCCAGGTAATACGGTGAAATTTCTGTTGAGCCTTTCTTTGTCTATTAAAAAGTCTTCGTCCTTTTTTATTTTGATTTTGATCATTTGAAATTCGAGATCAATGGTATTTATTTTATGATTTACTGAAAACTTTTTTTCCAACTTTATGGTTTTCCTACCAATTTTTAGTGTGTTTTTCCCGATATCTAACTGGGCCTTAAGATTGGGCGGTATGGGAATAGTTGAATTTGGTTTTTTCTGGTGTGTTAATATTTTTATTCTCAAAATTTTTTGTTATTGCAGGGCCTTTTTCTAATCTCTGTCTGAGAGATGCATTGGAGTGTTGCATTGATATGTCGTGTGCTTCCTCCAATAACTTCGGTCTATAGCTTCTGACATACATGGAGAGTTGTTCCCCATTCAAACCATCGATGTATCTGGTCAATGTCATTAAACTTATCAATTTATTAACGGCTTCAGTTGACGATTTATAATCTTTCATCTGAGCGGCTGTTGTTTGATTGCCGTGTCAATTGATTTCATTTATGGTAGTATTCGTTTAGCTGTGTTTGCCTTGACGAATGTAAAACAAACTCTGTATGTGAGACGTAATGTTCTTCTTATCATCAAACGAGTTAAGAAGTACTTCTTTTATTTCGTCCCACTCTTTTGGGTTGCCGGAGGCAATTAACACTTCCCTGGCTTCACCTACTATTTTTGATTTGATTACCCGAATAATTTGTCGATATGTCGGCAGATCGTCTTCATAGTCTTCAATAAGCTCTAAAGTTTGCTCTGTATCTTCGATCCACGCAAGCGTCTCTTTTCTGTTGCCAGAAAAATTTGGAATATTTTTTACTCACTCCGTCGACTGCGCCATTTATAAGTTGATTGTTCAACTTTTGATAAAAAAACAATTTACTGCTCTTAATAACTAATTACATTGGATCACACTTAAAGACTAACTCAAGAATTGGATTGAAAACACTTTTATATCATTGTTCTGCTGACTCGTCGTTCCTCCGGGTGGTTCGATTCTGGTGCAACCTTTGATCGTATGGTTCGATCGGTCCTGCGTTCGTCATCGGTTTTGGAAATGCGGCTGCATGGCTGGCTCGGTGTGTTTCTGCTGAGGTGGCTAATGGATGATGGCCTAGGGTGGTCGGTCAGGGTGTAACTTATATATATATATATATATATATATATATATATATATATATATATATATATATATATATATATATATATATATATTTATATATATAAACATACATATATATATATATATATATATATATATATATATATATATATATATATATATATATAAGTTACACCTGACCGACCGCCCTAGGCCATCATCCATTAGCCACTCAGCAGAAACACACCGAGCCAGCCATGCAGCCGCATTTCCAAAACTGATGACGAACGCAGGACCGATCGAACCATACGATCAAAGGTTGCGCCAGAATCGAACCACCAGAAGATCGACGAGTCAGCTGAACAATGATAGAAAAGTGTTCAATCCAATTCTTGAGTTAGTCTTTAAGTGTGATCAATGTAATTAGTTATTAAGAGCAGTAAATTGATTTTTATCAAAAGTTGAACAATCAACTTATAAATGGCGCAGTCGGCAAGTGAGTAAAAATATTCAAACTTTTTCTGGCAGACGAAAGAGACGCTTGCGTGGATCGAAGATACAGAGCAAACTTTAGAGCTTTTTGAAGACTATGAAGACGATCTGCCGACATATCGACAAATTATTCGGGTAATCAAATCAAAAATAGTAGGTGAAGCCAGGAAGTGTTAATTGCCTCCGGCAACCCAAGAGTGGGACGAAATAAAAGAAGTACTTCTTAACTCGTTTGGTGATAAAAGAGACATTACGTCTCACATACAGAGTTTGTTTTACATTCGTCAAGGCAAACACAGCTTAAACGAATACTACCATAAAATGAAATCAATTGACACGGCAATCAAAACAACAGCCGCTCAGATGAAAGATTATAAATCGTCAACTGAAGCCGTTAATAAATTGATAAGTTTAATGACATTGACCAGATACATCGATGGTTTGAATGGGGAACAACTCTCCATGTATGTCAGAAGCTATAGACCGAAGTCATTGGAGGAAGCACACGACATATCAATGCAACACTCCAATGCATCTTTCAGACAGAGATTAGAAAAAGGCCCTGCAATAACAAAAAATTTTGAGAATAAAAATATTAACACACCAGAAAAAACCAAATTCAACTATTCCCATACCGCCCAATCTAAACCTAGTGGCTCGGGCAAGTTCAAAAATCAAAAAAACAACCTTGACGATGACGTCTCCATGAGAACCGCGAAATCCAGAATGGAGGTGAATAACCACGACGACAGCTGGGAAGCAGATTGCAAGTGCAGCAATTTACGCGACCGGGAATATGAAACCGCTCAACAGCCGGACGACTCAGTATTGGAGCCGGACGACGACGAATACTTTTGTGAAGACGAGCTAAATTTTCAGGTGGCCGATGCACCAGGAATAAGGAGTTGAATAACAATTTTATTCCTTACTTGGTCATTCACACTACTAAAGGCAATTTGAAATTTTTAGTGGACACTGGTGCCAATAAAAATTACATATCGCCCAAGCACGTCAATGAAGAAAACTGCAAGTTAGAGACTGGAATTCACGTTTCGAACATTAGAGGCAAACACAAAATAGAAAAATCAGCCTCATTTGATGTGTTCCAAATTAAAAAGAAAGTTAAGTTTTATGTTTTCAATTTCCACGATTTCTTCGATGGATTAATTGGGTACGAAACGCTGAGAGATCTTAAGGCCCAGTTAGATATCGGGAAAAACACACTAAAAATTGGTAGGAAAACCATAAAGTTGGAAAAAAAGTTTTCAGTAAATCATAAAATAAATACCACTGATCTCGAATTTCAAATGATCAAAATCAAAACAAAAAAGGACGGAGACTTTTTAATAGACAAAGAAAGGCTCCACAGAAATTTCACCGTATTACCTGGATTATATAAAAGCCAAAATAAATCAGCTTTCATAGCAATTCAGAACCATACAAAAACCGCAATTGAAATAAATAACAATGAGATTGATGTTAGAGATAATGATTTCGAACAAATAGATTCATATTCTCAATTAGCTCAGGCTAGTGAGAAAGACGATGAGTCGTTACACTCAGATAAATTTACAATACAAACCGACATGCCAAATCATATGATTAGAAATGATCACATGAATATAGAAGAGAAGTCTGCTTTGGAAAAATTAATCGCACAAAACAAAGAAATCCTTTATGAAGAAAGTGACAAACTATCATTTACTCACAAAATCAAACATAACATTCGTACGGTTGACAATATACCGGTACACACAAAATCGTATAAATACCCATATATTTTCGAAAAAGAAGTACAAACGCAAATTAAAAAAATGCTTTCCGATGGTATTATAAAAGAATCTATCTCACCATACACATCTCCTGTATGGGTAGTACCAAAAAAGGCAGATGCTTCAGGTCGAAAAAAATTTCGCTTAGTTATCGATTATCGAAAACTAAATGAAAAAACGATAAATGACAAATATCCAATTCCTGAAATAACAGACATTTTAGACAAATTGGGGAGAGCGAAATATTTCTCGACAATCGATTTAGTTTCTGGCTTCCATCAGATTCAGTTAGCTGAGGAAGACTCAGAAAAAACAGCCTTTTCGGTAAACGGAGGAAAGTACGAGTTTACTCGGATGCCATTTGGCCTCAAAAACGCCCCGGCAACTTTCCAGCGAGTGATGGACTGTATATTAAGAGAACTCATTGGAGTATGTTGTTTCGTCTATATGGACGATATAATCATATTTTCAAGTTCCTTAGATCAACATGTCAGACATCTAAAAATGGTTTTACAAAAGCTTAAGGACGCTAGACTAAAGATTCAACTAGACAAGTGCGAATTCTTTAGAAAAGAAGTTCAATTCCTAGGACATACTGTAACAGAAGCAGGAGTCCGCCCTAATGAAGACAAAATCCAAGTTATCAAAGCATGGCCAGTACCCAAAAACGAAAAGGAAATCAAACAATTTCTTGGAACTTTGGGGTACTATCGCAGATTTATTAAAGATTTCGCCAAATTAGTGAAACCTTTAACAAGATTACTACGAAATGATGTGGAATTCAAAATCACCCCCGAGATAGAAGAATGTTTTGAAAAATGCAAGCAAATATTAATGCGAGACCCTATTCTAAAATATCCGGATTTTTCGAAAGAATTTATATTGACAACGGATGCAAGCAACTACGCGATAGGCGCAGTACTCTCACAGGGTACGCTAGGAAAGGACCAGCCAATTGCTTATGCATCAAGAACGTTAAATGCATCAGAAGAACGATACAGTACTACCGAAAAAGAGCTTTTAGCCATTGTATGGGCTGTAAAGCACTTCAAACCATACCTATTTGGTCGTAAATTCCGACTAGTAACAGACCATAAACCCCTAATATATTCTCTAACAAGTAAAAATGATAAAATACTGAGATGGAAAGTAGATCTTAGCGAATTCAATTACGAAATCGAATATAAACCTGGAAAACAAAACGTTATAGCGGACGCTTTGTCGAGAATCAAAACGGATGACGAAGTTAACGTCAATACAACCAGCGAGGATGATTTAGAAACAATTCATTCAGCCGATACTAGTGACGATTACTACATCTATTGTACAGAAAAACCCATTAATTTGTTTAGAACACAACTTATTTTCAGAATAGCGAATATAGAAACGGATATTCATGAGAGTATCTTTCCCCATTACAATCGACACATTATAGTCAAACCCGAATTCAATGAAATAGATATTGTCAATGCATTCAAGAATTATCTCAATCCAAAAGGAAATAATTGCATCAAAGCCCCTGTATCTCTTTTACAACTAATACAAGAGACCTATAATAAACACTTTTCAACTAATAAAATATTTAAGGTCTTTATTTCAGAGAGGCTACTGGAAGACGTCAGATTAGATGCGGAACAAGACGCTCTAATAAAGCAAACCCACGAATATGGACACCGGGGAATGAAAGAAAACAAAAAACAGATTTTACAAAAGTACTTTTTTCCCGAACTGGATAGAAAACTCAAAATTTTCATTAACACATGTAATGTGTGCAAGAGTAGTAAATATGATAGAAAACCCCAAAACTGATTAAAAGAGTACTTTTGGTGAATCTTCTTTGGACCGAGTTCATATCGACGTATTTTTTATGAAAGGTCAAAAATGGCTTACTATAGTCGATTCATTTTCAAAATTTGCGAATATCATTCCCATTTCAACTAGAACCATTATCGACCTGAAAAAAGCGATAACGGAGCATATTAAACAATTCGGACGACCAAAGACTATAGTATGCGATCAAGAACCTTCGTTTCGATCAATCGATTTCGAAGGCTTTCTCGACGACCTTGGTATAGAGATTCACTACGCAAGTAGTTCACACTCGAACGGAATCGTAGAGCGATTCCATTCGACGTTGATCGAGCTCTACAGGACTTTGCATAAAAAATACAACGACTTGTCATTAAATGATATCATGAATGTTCTAACAGATATCTATAATAATACGTTTCACTCCGCAATTAACCAAAAGCCGCGAAACGTAATTTTCAACGTAGCAAATACGACAAATTTAGATGAAATCGCAAGTAATTTCAACAAAATCCAATCCGCGGTTAAATTAGAGCTAAACAAAAGGAAAAATAAATATGAACAACAACATAAAAACAAAGAAGAACCTAAACCTTTAGAGCCAGGAGAGATGCAGTACATAAAAAACTCTCAAAGGCTAACAAAGGATAAGGATCCTTATAAAACCATAACTGTTAAAAATGATAATTATTTAACTTTTAAAGACATTAATGATGTCAAAATACACAAAGACCGCCTAAAAACATAAAACTAAACCAACTCAATAAATTCTCATTTACAGACTAATATCAACAACCGCCGCGACAATATACCAAGATATAAGCAACCATAATGGATTAATAACATTCAATTTAAACAAAGTTAAAATCAAAACGGGATACCACAGAGTGATCCACCAAATTAATTTAGAGGAAATAAACTCAAATCTTTTATATATTGAAAACGTCAGTAATGTAGTAAACTTAACAGATCATTTATCAGACACATTTTTATATAAATTAAAAATTGCCAAGGACAAATTGAACAGTTTATTCCCAAAAAGATACAAGAGAGGCTTGATAAACGGACTAGGAACAGTCATTAAATATATCGCAGGAAACCCAGATCAAGATGATCTCAATATCCTGCAGCATAATTTAGGAAAAATTCAATCTACCATAAACCAATTCAAAAATAATCATGATAAGCAGATTAAAATCAACGACTCAGTGCAAAAGACAATTAATAAGGTATCAGTTACAATAGGTAAACTAGTAAAACGA